>DWDT01000100.1:0-28805 GCA_018245595.1 Microceris scylla
CAAAATATTTATGCACAACTTTGCCACATCTATGGTTTTGTCCTTAGTAATGATCCAGTGAGAGTTTGGAAATTACTCAGGTCGTTCGGGGTTGAAAATCACGTCAGATTCCATTTTTTCGTATTACGATTTAAATCGTCTCAATCATAATTTTTTCTCATCTTTTTGTATTGATCAGATTATAAAACGCCTGACGTTGAAGTCGCTTTCAAATGTTCTAACATCTCTTTTTCCAGCTTTTAAGTTTTGTGCCATTTCAGATTGTGATGTTAAAATTAATATTTTGTCAATTCACTAAGAATCAGTGGGTAGTGACAGCATTAGTCTTAACATGATAGATAATCCCTATAATGGATATAGTACTTCCCGTTCGTACTTCTATCCTTAATTATTCCATTTAGTTCTTTTAACGTCATTATCTTCATCATCAGCCTATCTCAGTCCACTGCTGGACATAGGCCTCCCTAAAAGGGGGTTTGTGCCCGTAATCTCCACGCTGGGCATGCGGGTTGAAGATCGCAGGGCACAGCTTGTCGTACCGCTGGCGCTGCTGCCCGTCGGCAGCCAGGGCATTTAGCCGTGCCTATTTGGGCCGCGCTACACCGTAATAAGCCGGTCGCCAGAGCCTCGTTTGTTATAACAGGGTGCACCGCGTGCAGGTGAGGTTGACTTGGGCTCCGTAGATGGTGGTTGGAACCCCTTACACCCCTTTTATCACCCTTTTATATTTACCCCCTTACATCTTTTATCGTATTATCTTTCTGTTACTATTACTTTCTATTATACTACTTTCTTTTATATTGCTTTCTATCGTCTATATTTCTATTCCCATCCAAGGTTCTGGAACGACTTGTTTATCAAAGTTTGAAATTTAATTAACTAAACACAACGTGTTACATCCTTTCCAGTTCGGTTTCTAACAGTCGCCGATGGATAGTTATAAGTTCACATTCTTGACACTGCTTGACTTTAGTAATACCTTCTACTTAGTAAACAATGACGTTCTACTTTCCCTGTTGTATTCTTTCGATGTATATCCGGCTACTTTAGGCGGGTTTCAAAATTAATTACAGGGGCGTCGGCAGCGTGTACAAAGCGAAGATCTCTCATTTTGGTCTGATACACATAAGTATGTATGTATCCCGAATATCCACAAGGTGGCGTGCCGTCTCCTTTACTTTTCTCTATGCTTATAAACAATATAAGTCAGAATGTGTCTACCTTTATGTAGATGACCTCCAATTTTATCAATAATGTTTATTGGAGTAATTGCCTAAGGCCGTAACCTTGATAAATACTGATCTTGAACATATTAAATTGAAGTAAGTTTCTTGTCCTTGCTGTGAACCTGAATTAGTTGGTAACTGTTCTTGAGAGTTTGAGGGGCTTCAAAATTTATGTATATGATTAATATTTGGATTTCGCAACTGTGATCATGTATTCCAGTATCATGCTAAGCTAAACTGGCTCCCGATTCAATTCCGCCGGAACTTTCTGCTCTCTACAGTGTGCTGATCGTTCTATCTACATAATTTTATTAAAAAAATCCGTTTCCATGATGGTGGTCTTCGTTCTATTGAGTATCTTGTCGTTCAAACTGCTGTTAAATCTTCTTCTCTCTTTTCTAATTCCTTTTTTATTATAATTTAATCCAAGGGTTGCTTAGGAGGTGTTCGTTTAGTCATTTTTACACATAGGCGGACACTATCTGTTAGTATTGCTAATAAGGTTATGACTTTATGTAGCGAAGCGAGCATTCTCTCTCAGTTACAAATAGCTTGATGTTGTCGAATCTTCTAGAATTCTAATATAGTCTCTGGAACATGTCTTCGTTTTGACTTTACCTGCTCAATCAAATTATATCTGAACATTCAAAGGTACAAAATATCTGCACGTTTACCCTATAAAGTCGTCAAGTATATCACTCGTATATTAAATCATACCATCTAATTGCAGGGACACTCTCCTACTATCTATGGATAAGATACATGCTACATTTATGTTTTATTTATAATTAACTATGAAAGCCTTTCATTACCTAACCCTGCCTTTATTTGTCCATATGGTTAAAGACTGATAATGTATGTAGTTCGTATAATATTTGCTATGTTTATGATGTTGAGAAGTAAGAGACGTTGTTCCAAGTTGACAGAGCACAGCACATATGATATTGAGACGTACAGATATCGTTTAAATTTGCAGGCGTTTGTTAGCATGGTGATAAGGACTAGAGGACGCCAAGTGGCATTAAATTCGCTCTTTGTAAAATGATATAAACAAATAGTATAATATGTTGATGTAAACAAAATAAATGTTTATATAAATTTAAGCTTTATTCTTTATCTCCTAACTCCTAATAAAAAATATCGTGTTGATGACCCTAGTTTCGAATTTCCTGTACCAGTATGTTCCCGTTGAGTTGTTGACTATCATACCTGCTGTGATTATTATTTTGACGCGAACTCAAACAAGTAGGCCCAGCACACGGTCTGAATCAATGTAATCTGAACAAGGAAATGTGGTAAAAAATGTAACGCTTTCTAACTCGACTTATACAATCAAAAACATGTGTATTTGTGTTAGTGATACTTTTCAATGCTAATCGAACATTTTTATGAATAACTTACTTTCTCATATTTTATAAAATTTATAATATAGTATTTTATACAATTTATAATAGAGTATATTATCTAACTACCTCGTTGGTCGTGTTGGTTGTAAGTGCGACTGCCGATCGGGAGGTCCCGAGTTCGATTCCCGGGTTGGACACTACAAAATTTTCTAATTTAAATTTTCTAGTAGTGGTTCGGAGTCTGAATATATGCCCGTTGCATGGCAATAGGCTCACCACCTATCCCATAGTGGGACTTTATTATTGCACTAAACTAAACTGAAGAGTGATGATCTGCGAAACGCTACAGGCAGATGCTGGATGCGACAAGCCGACGACAGAGTGCGATAGCGCTCATTGCGGGAGGCCTATGTCGAGCAGTTGACTGAGATAGGCTGATGATGATGATGACGATGATGAAGAAACTGAAGGAAGTGTACATTTTGTTCGTTTTTGTTTTGTATTTATTATCTTTTTGGGTATGTTTACCCTGATCGACTAAAAAACATGTTCAAATGTAAGTCATTGGGCCAATAACTATCTTTGAATACTTGTACCACCCAGAGTTGTATGTTATGGTTAAGCTTAAATTTTTTAAATATTTTGATCCTACTTACGTACGTACAAACATCTCAAACCACACAGCAAGCGATTTGTGATCAGCGGTATGAATCGAATTTAGGTTGGACCTCAATGAAATAAGAGCTTAAGCTTAAGCGATCACAGACAAGGCAGAAACTTGGCTACTTATTGAAGTAAAAATACCCACTCGTGGTAAAATACCTACTTGTCAACAGCTACAATATATTATATACCTAAATGAAATCACTCAGACCGTCCGTAGTGAAGTGTCAATATTGGACGCAATCTTACAAGTTTACTCGAGGAATATTGCAGAAGCAACCTCAGTTTTTCGTATGAAGGAAATAATATAAGTTCACGCCTGTATTTGCCTGAAGGGATAGGCAGAATAGTCGCGTACACTTCTACGGTTCACCAATTACGTCATATGCAACAGGGGCGTATTTCCATACCCTAGTAGGTGTACGAGTATAAATGTAAGCTCCGTACTGCTACTCGAAATTTAAAGTTTAAAAAATTCAATAATATTTTGCCTAAACTGGTGATGGAGACCAGGGCCTTCTGATCAGTAGCGGTTCCCACAACCTCCCGACGACGTAGCAGTCAAATTATTTATATTTAATACGTGCCTATAATATGCATACGGAGTAACGATATACGCAAAGTGGCTAGCAGTGGCTTGCAGCGGTTAGATGCGAAGAGTTCAAGATCGAGTTCAATGGCGTGCTATTGGAGTCGCCTATCTCCAGCAGAGGATGGAAGTCGCCTGATGAAGATGTTGAATACGTGCATATCAGCACGTGAATTGCCCGCTGAGGTAAATGTGTAAGTGAACATTAGCAACATAGTTTCCTTTTATGGGAATGGATACTATACCATAAATAAAAATCTATTATGAAATAACGTTTAGACTATATTTTTAATATAAAATGGTTTTTAAAAATACAAGCAGATAATTTTAAGAAAAATGTTTCTTGATTTTATAAAGATGGCAAAATAATTTCGTAATATACAAGTACGTACATTATAAAATTTTGTTTCTCAATAATGTTAATATTTCTAACAGTCGTCTCTTTTTGCTTATGTAGCTGAAAAATTAGGTATGGACTAAAAATAAATATTAATGACACCTACGTAACATTTAAACATTAAAATTTACTTCGAAACAGCGACAGATTTTCTAAGTACGAATTTTGTGTACGTCATGATACCATGGTACGTCGAGAGCATAAAATATTCCGAAATTTAGCATTATCTTTGAATTGGTTTTGAAAAAAAAAAAACAGTACATGCTAGTGAATCTATCTAATGAGCTTATATATACCTATACATACATACATATTGTAGTATATACATATTATTCTGTTTTTTGTCTTTCATCATCAGCCTATCTTAGTCCACTGCTGGACATAGGCCTCCCCAAAAGGGGGTTTATGCCCGTAATCTCCACACTGGGCATGCGGGTTGTTCTGTTTTTTTGTCTTTAGCTTAAATGAAAGGTGGAAATTCTAAAGCTATAATGACCCTTATACACGTACCGCAGAAAGCCGTCGTGCGGCATTTATGTTGCGGTATTTTCCTTGCGCTAAACTTAAATGCAGGGAGTTAAATATACGACGCAGTCGCTGGCACGTATGGAAGTTCGTATACGTATATACTATATTTTCCGATACGGGTTACTGGCGACGAATACTCTGTCACTGGAGCATATGGAAAACTTATAATTAGTCTGATCTCATTATTAGCTCATCCCGTCATTATATGGCTATATTATAAATCCGTAAGCATTTTTCTTCTCGTCTGTCCCAGAACCGATAGCCGCTGGAGCAAACGTGTTCTGGAGAGGAGACCGTGACTTGGTAAACGTAGTGTAGGACGCCCTCCAGCTAGGCGACGGCAGTCACTTACAATCAGATGACCTGTTTGCTCGTTTGCCCCCTATCCTATAAAAAAAAGGTGGAGTGACGATATACGCAAAGTGGCTGGCAGTGGTTGGATGCGAAGAGCTGAAGATCGACCTTGGTGGCGTGCCATTGGAGAGGCCTATATCCATCAGCGGACGGGAATAGGCTAATAATGATGATGATGATGATGAAGCATTTTTCTTCTCGTCTGTTAGGCCATCTTTTCGTCATCTTATAATGCGTGCTCAGTTTTATGAGAATGACATTTTCGTACGTTTCTGCTTAAACTAAAATGTATATTGTTATAAAAATTTGTTTTATGACAAATGAGGAAACATTAGGTATTTTTGAACCTATAGAGCCCGTAATATTTTCTGTTATATTCATGCTTTGTTATGAAGAAAAGACTAAATTTGTTCTTGCATTTGTTATTTTACCTCTAATAGACCTTGAAAAGCAATTAAAACACTTTCTCTTGTATTTTCACAACTTCGAAAAGGCTAGTACAATGATTAAGCCTATACATTATATATAAAAATATAATTTTGTTTCTGTACCTACGTGTTTGTTAAGTTTATATTACTATTAACCATAAATTTTCATTAAACTCATGGACGGCGAAGCATTAAGCACACATTCAAGATGGCGGTCATCTTCGGCCTATAAATCCAGCATTAGGCTGGATTTAGTGTTAAGCTCGCAGTGACCGCCATTAAGGCCGCACGTAGATACTTCATTAAAACGTTAAATACGTGTTCCGTAAATACGTGTTCCGTAATGGTCAATATGTGTATACTGATACTACCTACTTGTATGTGCAAAGGAAAATACTTATAAGGTTATCGATGTTTAACTCATTGTATCATTCAAGGTATATATTTTGATAAATTAATAAATACATTTCTTTAACTTAACCGTTCCGTCAATAACATTACATACATTATCATTTATAGAGTACATTTTTTTATTAAATTAGTATAATAATGTTTGTTTCATCTGATCGGTATGTAAAACGCATTTAGATGCGATGCTAGTAACAAACATCTACACATTTAGCATTATGACGCGCGGGCTAAGATATTGTATATCTTAAGTATATACTTAGAAGTGCTATTAGCTGCAACTACGAGTGCTTTGAGTGCACAGTAAACATGCGTTATAATATTATGCGTAGAACGCGCGTAGTGCGCGCGTTAGCTGTGACGTACGTTGAGCTAAACGCGGGCGGGATATCCTTCTAACGCGCGTTTAACGTAATGCCCAACGTCACATATTTGTTGTTACTGTAATCTTATTATTGTATTATTGCAAATTTTTAGTAGGCTTTTATATGAATGTACAGTTAATAATAATAATAATAATAAATTTTATTTTGCCACATACAGTATACATAGAAAAGGTTACAACAATAAGGTTAATTTTACATACATAGTGTTGGGAGGCAATAGGGGGTGGCTCAGCGTCACCTGACATTGGACTGTAATTCGACACAACGCTGTTTTTCAGTCACCCCCGTACTCCCTAAGATGGTGGGCGGGAGTGGGATCAGTACTCCCCGATTGGCCACTTGTAACTATGCCTATTTATGTATTAAACGTATTATAATCTAATATTGATAACTTTTGGGACTCAAATAAGTTAACGGTAAAAAAATGCCACAGTCATTTTATTTTTTAAATAACTCTTTTTTTTTCAAATGTTGGCTAGGTGGGCGCTAGTGGCGAATACGTGAGCCTTTAGAGGGTCCGTTAAATGGGTTGCAGCTAACAAACTGCCAATACTTTTAATGCGTTCTGTTAAAACGTACCACCAAGTGTGTTCCAATATTTATTTTACTCATCCTACCTACCGCAGTTAAACTGTGTTTGTAATAAGTTACAAGACGAAAAAGGCTATATTTACCAATTTTCTCATTTTAAAATTGTGTCGCTTGAAGTGCTTTAGAATTTTAATTGTTTAAACACCTAAATGTAGCGCTTGTTTTACATTTTAAATGTACCAGACGATTTGTATCTTGACATTTGTTGTGATTACGATTATACATACTATAATAAATGTAGATGATGATATATGTAAATTAAACTTATTAAGTGCGATATAAAAAAAAGAAAAAATAAATATATAAAGTATAGCTAAAAAAAAGAAATGTGCATTGTGTTACATGTTATTTCGTACTTAGTTCCTTTCTAAAATTATATTATCAGTGTCTTATTGTAACAATGTGTAGGATATCTGCTTTACATATGCCGATAAATACTTTTTACAAATCTGAAATTTTAGCCTGCATTTGACATTGCACACCGGGTTCTATTAAATTATTCATCAACAGTCTATTCAGTTTATTCGGAGTAGGTACAGAAATATCAGAAGGCAAAAGCTACATTTGGAGTAAGCTCAGACAATCACGGCAACCGAAATATTATTTAAGGAACATCTATTTTAACAACACATTTGTCTTCGTGCAACGATCTATTGCTACAGCGGGCTGAAGTGTAAGAACTGACTTTTGGGATCAGCTAACTTTAGGCAACAACTGTCTAACGCTTTTGGGTTTGCCTTGGGGTCATAAGGCTGTATTGAGTTTTCATTAAACTAGTGAGTGCACTAGTGTATTGGCCAGGATGGGATTTATACATAATTGTTTATACCGTCATATACGAGTATTAGCTGTATTTATCAGTTTTATTGCGCTGGTACCTAAGTAAAAAAAAAACTGTTTGGAAGGTCTTGGAATTAGTATATGTGTTTTGATATTAACCTTTATTTTTACAATGCATTTAATGTATATATTTATGAGTTGATTATCCGTTTGTAAATTGACAGCTATAAAGGTATTCTACGCTCACGGCTTCGATTACCGGATAAGAGATTTGAATAGTGAATATATGTACGAGTATTCGTCCCAATGTGAACAGTTTTGTAATATTTTTTAAAGATGCATAAGCACAACTATGGAGTTTCTTTCCCCGCTTCTTCTCCATAGCGAGGCATCTTCCGTAGCGGTGGTAGCATCATTTTGACGTACAAAAATGGTTCTTATGAACCAATTTTGAATAAGTGAATTTGAATTTGAATTTGCCTTTAATAGTTGTTATGGCATCCATGGTAGGTACACTCAAGGCTTAAATGGGCCCATGGATATAGAGTAATTATTTGTAAGAAGTAGAAAGTATACATAGACTATGAACAACCACACATCTTCATAGTTATTACATCGATATAGTTCTTATTTCGATATAGTTCTTATATCGATATAGTTCTTATATTGATATAGTTCTTATATCGATATAGTTTTTATATCTATATAGTTCTTATATCGATATAGTTCTTATATCGATATAGTTCTTATATCGATATAGTTCTTATATCGATATAGTTTCTTATGTCGATATAGTTATTATATCGATGAAACAACCGCCTGCACAAAAATCAGTTCACTGAAGCTATTGTTACGTTCTAAAACTGAAACGGGATATAAGAATTCTATAGCCTCACTTGAAAATCACTGAAAATAACTTTATATGTAGAACACAAGTCACTCGATGTTCGTCGGTTCTAACTATTTACGGTTTGTTCCACTGACAGGCAACAATGTTACAACAATGTTATTTTAGTTTCCGTGGAATGGGTTTTATATATAAATTTTTTCCAGTGATTGTTGTGGATACATTTATATATATGTATAACAGTTTTGGTATTTGTATATAGATAATAGTTCGAGGCTCTGTTAGTTAACCTGCGTCTTGTGAATAATATTTTGTATAATTTGTTGAAGGAAAACATCGGGAGAAAACCTTCACATCTTAGAATTTATAAAAAAAAATCTGACGTATATTTCTGCCCACCCGCAGTTGTCCAGCGTGACGGACTATGACCTTAACCCTCTCAAAATGAGAGGAGACCCATATTCCAACAGTGCAATGATAAATGGGTCTATTGTTTTAATTAGGTACGCAAAAAGCTTAAACTATTTAAATTAACTATAACCAGGTTTCTATATCTTAAGTTATAATAGTGTATAAATCTCTCTCCCATTATTATTTGTTTATATTTTGTGATAAATATTCGTTGCATAATTTAATGACCCAAATTCTTTCATTTTTTTAATTTTCCCCTTTCTGTTAGCCTGTATTTCCTTTTATAACTCAAGAACGCCTTGACTGATATTGATGAAAATTATATTGCGATTAAACATGTGACAGTGCAAATATCTTTATAACGGTATATCGTTAAAATAATAAAAATAAAGAAACGTAACTTCATGCCTGTAATCCCCGCACAGGCAGGCAGAATAATGCAGAAGACTCCCACGTTTCGACGTACGTTTACGTCCCACTATGGAATAGGTGTGCTTATTACCCTGCATCAGGCACATATCCACCATAGGAAAATTTTTGTAGTGTTCGACCCGCGAATCGAACCCGGGACCTCCCGATCGGCAGTCGCACTTGCAACCAACACAACTAACGAGGCAGTTCAATAAAAATAATAATTTTAAATTATTCACATCATACATCTTTATTTTTTATCTTGAATATTTATAGGTTAAGTGAATGTTATCTACGTAATTTGTTTCAATTGTTTAAATGTTAATAAGCAACATAATGTTGTTATTTAATAGATTGTTATTTTTTATAAATAGAATGAAGCAACACTTTGTTTTATGAAACCGACAACGAATAAATGAAATCATTTTGATCTTCATGTTAATATTAAATGGTACCTACACAAGAATAGCTGACTGTAAATCACTGTTTAAAACTAATCGTTAAAATCATATTTTAATGTATGGATTTATTATTTAAAGTTATTTAAAGTTTTTATTTTTACAGAAGATGAAAACTAACGTTAGTTCGATTACAAGAGCGAATTCATGCTATCAATTAATATGTGAAGATGGCCTCCTTTACTCCTTATAAAGAATATTGAGAGCACGGATGAGTGTAAGATTTGGTGTTGTTAAAATCTACATTGAAAAGCAGATCAGAAAGCTAATCTTTATGTATAATATTCATTACAAATACTTACTAATATATTCATAAATAATCATAAATATATTTACTAATATAATGTACATAAATAAAAATGAATTAGGTACTAAATGTGTTGCGAAGCGTAAAACTCGAGAACGGCTGAATTAATTTGGCTGATTTCTTTTTTGTTGTATTTCATAAAGTCTTAGGGATGTTCTTATGGAGAGAAAAGCCGTAAACATACGAGGAAATTGGTAGAAACAAAAATTTTTCTTTTCACATATAAACCACTCTGTCCCCAACTGTAAACATTTGACGTGAATCAAAACAAAAAAAAAGGCGCGTTAGGATTATCTTTGGTATGCTTTCAAGTTTATTAGAGGTTGCATGTCATTAATGAAAATTATATGAACCCAAGTGTAATTCAATTATTTTACCTTTAGCGGAGCGAGCGGGTCATGAATAAAACATTACAACTCTTTAACTTAGCAGAGTAAAGTAAAGTATGTATCAGTAAAGTCTAAAACGTCATCATACACACACACGCAAACGAATAGTGCTCGTTACTGTGAATCGCACGCCCATAGCGCCTTGAGCGTTTGTCTTTATTAGTTATAGTTCCTTTAAAGTAGATACACACGACATGTTAATCTTAAGATTACTAGTAGAACAATTGTCGTAGTTATTGGTCGTAAAGCACGGTAATCATCATCATCATCATCAGCCTATATCAGTCCACTGCTGGACATAGGCCTCCCCAATGAGCGCCATCGCGCCCTCTCCTCGTCTTGTCGCATCCAGCGTCTGCCTGCAACCTTTCGCAGATCCTCACCCACTGGGCCGGAGGTGGCCCTACACTACGTTTGTCGAGCCGCGGTCTCCACTCCAGAACTCGCGTACTCACTAAATGTCATGTAATTTCTATAATTATTTTAAAAACTGCCGACCGCCCCAACTGTTTAACTCATTAATAATTATGAGGCATTTTAAATTTATTATTATTGTATTCATGAATAATGAATGTATAACCAAACTGAGTAATAAAAGTCAATAAGTTCCATTATTCAATTATACTTCGGTTCTTTAAAAAAATACATTATAGCTACAACTAAATAGTTCGTCAAATTGCTGAGATCAAATGATGTTATTTTTTGAACAGATCTCACATAATTTCATAGACTAATGGGCTTGTAGACACCATAAAATGATCACTGTGTCAGTAACAAATGAACTTCTTTATATGATTCATTATTAGGTGAAATGGTCATGGCACGTCACAAACATTTTTATATTCGAACCTTGTTACTGTTATTTAAGCATGTATTGGAATGAATGTTTACATAACTGCAGTCTGGACGCTAGAATCCTTAGTTTTAAACTGGTAGTTATAAAAAATAATAATATTGAATATGAAATTGGCCTTAACAATGATTTAAAGTGTCCACAGTTTGCCGCGAGTCCAATTTTATTTATGGCAATAATTTGTGGCTACCAACACAAGTATCATAACGCAGCCTGCTCCAAAAGCATATTCGGACGGTCGAACTACCAGATGACGTCACTTAACTTCAGTCCAAGGATATTGCAAGTCGTGCAACATATGTATGTGGTAAAAATTTGAATTCTGAGGTTTTGAAAGTTCGAAATTTGAAGTTACTCAACAATGAAAACGCTCTCTAGTGGTTGTCTAATATTAATAACGGTTATAATATAACGAAATATAAAATATAAGTCCGACTATATTGGAAAGCAGATTTTAAAGAAACAACGCTAATAGTCCAGTAGTTTAGATTTACGTCTCAATCTCAATAGATTTGAAGTTCACAACCTGGCGCACATTTATAACTTTACGAAGTTATGTGCGTTTTGATAATTAAATAGTACTTGCTTTAAAGATGACGGAAAACATTATGAGCCAACTTCCTATGTTTTTTGTCTTACTATTATCTCTAAGACGCCTGAAGTGTGGCCGTGTGTCGTTGGCCAACATACTTAACTATGGTCTCCTCATTATTAGAGAACAAAAATAAAAGGGTCGTTGATCATCGAGTTATATGTACGAAAATGATGAATCACATTTGTACATCGACGAGAGTTCCATGTTGTGATTGCGTAGCGCTAAGTATACTGCGTACTCTATCTGATATTATGCTTTTAGCCCTACATTTAATTATTCTTATAAATAAAAAACAAAGACGTTTTTTATTACGATTATTAAATATATTTGATGTTATCACAACATTCAGTTACAAAATTAATAGCGCAACTTTCCTTCACTCTCGATAAACACATTTTGATATGTTCTGGTATCTATAATCAATACTAATAGATTGTAATGTATTTTTAAGGCATTTTAAGGCCTCATTCAAGGTAACCCGTTACCAATTCCCTACATGAACGAGCACATAGCACTAAATATACGTATACTAAAGTAAAACAGAACCAAACAGTATATAAGATATAATAAGTATGCTTATTATCCTTCTATGTAGCCACTGGTTTCAATATTGCGGAACTAAAGTATACAAAAAGTGTGTTCGAGTGGTTTTAATTAAAGTTTTAATTCCTTCTCTATCACTTGATAAGACCCAGTTCCTTAGTGATCAATTTATTATGAAGTATGGTAGATTATTTGTAACTAGTAGGAGACGGAGGAGTTAAGTACATTATTTATGTCATCATCATCAGCTAGCATTATTCCATATCTTAACAAAGGCCTCCAGAGCTTATGATCATACTATAAATTTCTTCATAACATTTTTGACTACACTCATCCATCCTAATACCTAATTATTATCAGCCTCTAATTAATTGTACGTTTAATTCCAGTCATATCAGTAAGTATAATTAAAGTAGAGAATGATTTTAAGATTCGGTTACATGCGATGGTTTATTGGAATTAATATTTGTGATACACTTTCGTAACTTATATTGTCTTAATCTTAGTTTTTACCCTTTCCAAATTATGGCCGTCAATGGCTCTGATTTTTTTCGCCCTTTGCATAGGTTGTCCATTATTGAAAATATACCGAGTACTTATATAGCCACTTGTATTTGTTGATATATATGTACATGTTTTATAAACTTAACATCACGCCTGTAATCCCCAAAGAGGTAGGTAGAGGAGTGTAGTACACTTCAGAGTGTCACCAGTTACGTCTACGTCCCATGGAATAGGTGGTGAGCCTATTGCCATATATTATGATGTTTTATATTCGTAGCTCAGAGTAAATTCCAATTCATATTTCGTTTTACTTAGAAATTATTATCATTATTCACAGATTGTTTGCGACATATTATTTGCCCAAGGGAACGTTGGATAGATTTGTTTTATCATTTTTGTTGTAAATTATTCTGTCGTTACTCATTATATATATTGTGATGGTTTTTCAGTTTATATAAATATGTACAGCTCATATATTTACTGTTCAACTTTTGGATACGGTTATTATCATAAGATAGGAAAGATGATTCCATAAAGAACAAAGCTGAACAAGTGCAGATTTTCTACCATAGCACAACTTAAAGTAGGGCACAAAATCATTTTAGTTCCTTGGTTTGATCGTAATGCTTTTTTTAAGAATATAATCTGTGCATAAATTTTAAAAAGACAAGATCATAACGTCTAAAGTTCGAGTTTCCAGCAAGGATTCAGAGATAACTTGAATAAGAGAGCTGAATTCTGAACCCCTTAACTACAAATGATAATGATTCATCATTAATATTTTTTTAAAATTAAATACTGCTTAATAACTCTATGGGTTCAAAATCCATAATATTTACAAATATTCAGACATCCTACTAAATTCGGATAGTGAATTCAGATATACACTTGAAATGTAGATATGGCCATGCAATTGGACACGTCTGTATTTAACGACATGCCGTTCTTTTTCTCTATTCACTGGTTTTTTCATTCATGCATACAGGATTTGGAAATTTCTGACTTCGAAAACATTTATGTTTTTCGAATTTCTAGTAACGTAACATTCAGCTAGCTTTGTGGATCCGCGCGCTGCTTCAGCCCGCAATCTGTTAATTGCGGTTACACACATCACCCAATATTCGCAAGTGATGTATAGGATTTGTCGAATAACGAACACGTCCATGCCATCCAATCTGGCAATCCTTTTACACATTTTCGATTCACCGGATTTGAATTTGTACAGATCTTTTTTGCGTATCAAAATAAATACAGGCAGTTCATACTATTTTTTTATAAGTAACATATGTATATATGTTATACTTGACAGATGTTGGATGCGAAAAGCCGAGGACGGGGCTCGATGGCGCTCACTGGGGGAGGACTATGTCCAGCAGTGGACTGAGATAGGCTGATGATGACGATGATGATATTAAACTCGCAGGTCTAAAAATTACGGAATAGCAGTTTGGAATAATCAAAAGCAAAAGAATACTAAGTTAGGAATGAGTTATGCTAGGCATAAGAATAAGAAACAGCTCCTCATAGTCTTTGGGTATTAAAGCTTAAATACATATTTCCTGTCTTTCCCCGTTTAGTCATTTTTTTATTGACGACTCCAGAGACCTCTTATAAGTATGTATTTATTTATGTATTTACCATGAATATTTTAGTAGGTGTTACTTCGTTACAGACGTAGCATTATTCCTAACTAGGCCTGCCAAGTTCTCTTAAGCTACACAATCTTAAACAGAGGTAATAAAATATTCAGAAACAAAATAATGACCATTTTACGAGTACATTTTAACAATATTACCTTTAGCGAAATTAACAATATTACCTTTAGCGAAATGTGTTAGTTGTCTGCAACTCAAATTTTAATATTCGTTATGGAAGTTTGGTAAGCTGTGCAGAACGCAGATGGGAGATTTTAGAAACGGACGACAAATACAAAGGATTCTGTTTGTGGGCGTATATAAATTAACACGTTGATTTTGCTACAAATGGAATAATATTTGTAGCAGGTGAAACTATCTGCAACTTTTACTAGAACGCAACAACTAATAGGTTGTAGTTTTGTCAAGCTAGAAATGTGCGCTTTACGAACTGACTGCGCCACAGGAAATACAACTTTCACACATACTGGCTCACAAAATTCATGTTTGTCAACAATGTTTCAATGAACTAGTTTCCCTATACCTCAGTTTTAAAATTATTAGTTCACAATGCTAAATAAAACACCATTAATTTAGATAACTGCGGATATACAATATTACACGATAACAATAAACTTTAGTTGCACAGTATGCGTATGTACGTGTGGTTTTCGCAATATATTTCATAATAATAAATCTCCAGCAAACCACTTAAAGTGCCATAGCGGATTCGGATTTCCGGCAACTGTCGAAGAAAAGCATGCCCAGCTGTGGGATGTGGAAATTGTTGCAGGTCGAAGTTCTATTCGAATAACTATTATCTCTGTGGAAGATTGCTATAGTGCACCCTGTTGACAATAAGGGCGGAAGAAACGACCCGTC
The DNA here is from genome assembly GCA_018245595.1 of Microceris scylla. NCBI lineage: Eukaryota > Metazoa > Arthropoda > Insecta > Lepidoptera > Hesperiidae > Microceris > Microceris scylla. The sequence continues at coordinate 15,531 of DWDT01000100.1, forward strand.
CGACTACGTAATGGAGCGTGTTATTAACTTCAGCACATAAGTTTTAGAAGATCGCTAGCTGATTAACGTACTACTGTACGTACTACTAACTGTACCTTGTCGTTCATACGCCGCGGCAGGTGTTTCGCCGCTTGGGTATGAGTCTGCGAGCATTGAGGATTCCCGGGTAAGGAGGTCTCAGGGGGTGAACTCCCCCCGGTGTTCTCACCCCGTGGTCAGACGGTGTTGTAGTCTGTGGTCGTCACTAGCCGACCATTGAGATTAATCGATATTGTCTAATCCTTCTAGCGTACGTGGGTACGGGCGGCCGTCAGAGGGACGAGCGTGCAAGGGCGCAAAGCCACTGAGATGAGCATAAAACCTTTCATGTCGCAAAGCCAATAGGCGACAATGACCACTTACCATCAAGTGGACAATCTGCTTGTATGCCGTGCCTATTAGAATGAGAACAAGCAGTGGACTCTGCAGGCCATTCCTGGAACGTCTGCCTATGTCCTTTCTTCATGTATCAGATCGATATATAATTTTTGATTTAAAAAACAAACAGGTGTTTTCGATGATTTTTTTTCAATGGAAGAAAAAAGGTTCTTTGTATAAAGTCGATTAGATAGATAGTTCAAAAGTAATTTGGAATGAATTAATTAATTTGGGGAAAATTTGTGGCGTTCGACGATATCTTTCGAGCTTAAAAGCTCCTTAGATTTTGGAATGAATTGTTGGACTCTGAACCGAGTTCCTATTCGTCAACCCTTTCAAAAGTTATGGAAGGTTTACATACATACACATACATACACGTATGTATAGATACACATACATAGATATGCGGACATTATTGTAAATATACAGAACAGCTTCATTGGGCTCGATTTTCGAATTTTGGGTTGAAACCAATAACTTTTCAATTTTTGAATAGTTTCGGATCTTAAACAAATAACAGTTAACAATCAACGTTTTGTCATTAAAAATTGAAGATCCTATTTCGAATATATTGTATTCAGAAACATCTTTAACACATCCCTGTTTACCTCTAGACTCGTACCTGGCTCATACAAAACTTTAGTGGCATTAGGCTATTGGTGGGGCTCACCAGCCTCGTTAAAACTTTATTCTCTATGCTGCTCCTAAAGTGGCTGCCGAACCGTATAGAATATAATTATTACTAAATCCCACGTGCCATAGCTATAAAAAAGTAATAAATATATTTTTCACAGTTACGTCTATCTAAAATTCGCATAAATTACAATATTTTATACCGTATCTGAATATTGTAGCTCTGATGTTAATATTTTTACATATTCATTTTACATTTCGTCTGAATTGTAATAAAAACGATACTCCATGTAAGTTTCTTTCCTGTGTACCACATAATTCACGTACATAATACAATCTCTACGAGAAAATACTATAATGCAATTTTCTTTAAGCATATTTTACATCGGTTTTCCTTGCAGTTTATTGGCAATGCAACGTTGTGCTGTAACTGACAGGCTAATTACGTGGTTACAAGCAATCTTACCTTATCTAACCATAATAAACTTGAAATTTAAATTAACGCTACTAAATGGTTTTAAGCAAGAATCTTGAACAGAAAAAATGTATTCCATTTTCAAGTGTTCTGTAAAAAAAAAACTCATTTAAGCTTTATTTAAATAAATGTTTTTTAGGTTATTATATTTTTCACATGTTTTTTTAGCGATCGGTTTATTCTTATAAGAGAAAGTATGTAAGGGAAGCAGCATTTTTAATGAACGTACAGTAATCATTTATGAAAACACCAAAACCACTTAATTTCCTGAGTTTCAAGGCAGGTACTTACGTAATTTCCTGAGCATCAAAATACTCAGGAAATTATCTGAAACCTTCATATAGCTTAGAATTTTTTGTTTTTTTTTTTGCTCTGACGAAACAGTCTTTTCTTAAATATGTGTCTTAAATTTTTGGTACCTTTACTTCTCAGTAATTTTGAAATCATTATGAATTGAAATTTTTTATATAAATCTTTATCGACATCTGCTGCAATTCTGTCTACAGTTTTTTTCGAATTATTAATATTCAACGGTTCGCAGAATGTCGTATTTTGCCTTGAGAAAAAGTCGTGTCGCGATGTAAATTATATTGATATGATTTTTTTTTATTTATACCAGGACGCAGGATTTATGTAAGTCCTAAATAATACGATTTTATTATAAACAGATGTAAATTGTAATGCAACAGCGGATTAATAACAAGCATAGACTGTCGCGTCTGTTATTGATTCATTGTCATTGTTATAACAAGTTTAATATCAACAATCGACTTCATGTAAAAATGTAACTCAACTGCCAATTTTGAAAAACGACTGGTAAACGACTACTTATGAAATCTCCATATTTTTTTAATGAGAACTTTACAATGCGTTTGATTTTATAATTGGGCTCGTTGAAAACAAGCCTCTTGTTTAGGTATGTAGTTCGAATGCATGTGGAGCTTTTGACGTTCATGATGTCAAGTCCTGCCGTCTACATATGTTACTACATACCGAATTGTCCTACAGTAATGATGTACAGTCGTTGTAAATATTTTAAAACATTTTCGAATATCACTACTGTGACACTTTATGACAAATGAATATTTACTAACAAAAACATAATAAGGTTGCCATTATCAGTGACAATATGTTACCTAATAAATTTTTTATTACGTTTAAAACTTTTGTTAACGGCATTGTATGTAGTTGCATTATATTATTAAAATGCAATATCAGTACAGCTTAAATTTCGTAAAACCCCAGTTTCCCATCAGCACAGTTTGCAAGCATAACATGTACCTATGTTCAAAACTCAAACAGTATTGCATTTGAGTATTAGTTCTGGTGTGTACCGTACGTGCTCTTCTTTGTAGAGTCCTTGTACCTTTTTGTAGAGCACTTGCTCTCCAATAATATTTGCTCATATCGTTGTTCAGAATATAGTATTTACGAAGTAACACACGGAATAAGGATGTTGACTCGCTACATTTAATATTTGAAATGTTATTGATATCAAATAAACAAAAACATTCTAAATATGAGAAAAATTATGAGTGTAGACCACACCTAGGCAAACGTAGCACAGGACGCCTTCGATCGACGCAGTAATTGCATATGAAGAGGAAAACATCGAGCTCAGTGACCTGCTTTTGGAGAGACCCATGTACAGCAGTGGAGGAAGACGAGCTGATGATGATAATAATAATGAATATGAGAAAAATATTAATTATTAATATAGGTTTTGGGTTTGACATTAAAAATTTTATATAAATAGGCTTGTTATAATACATTATATATTTGACATATGATTGACTCTAGAGTTCCATTTCATAGCATTTCATTGAATATTTTGAAAAAGCTTCCCTAAAGCTGCGCTTGCACATAGACGCGCGCGCTTCTCCAGTTCCCGCCTCGACTATGATGTCGGTCCCTAAAGTCATCATATGAATAAAGGGTATTTTATACTAGTGTGGGACAGTTGGGGGAGCCGCAGCGCACGCCCCGCACTATCGATCCTGCGCGCGTCACTGCGCACGACGCTACGCTCGCGCCCGCCGGGGCGTCCACACTCCCGCTCTAGTCATGCGCGAGTCTGCTCCGCTATCGCATCGACCGAAATTTGAGTGGGATTAAACGCGCGAGTGCCGCGGTCGCGCTCGGCGGCCTCGCAGATCCACGAACACGCCCCGCAGCCGCCGCCGCCGGGTCTAGCTGGGATCTCCATGTGTGATCGGATTGCGTTCGAAAAATCGATCGGGGACGGTGGCCGCGGGCTGGCGATGAGCTTCAGTTAATCGCTGGGACCAGGTGAATGAGGAGGGGCGGCCTTGAGACTCGTTTACATCTATCCGTTGCCACACCACCACTCTTCATGAAGACCACCACCAGGTACGTACTTACCTCGCCTCGACACGTTGAGTTTGCATAAATCCGTACTGTCTGTCATTCATAAAACATTAAACGCCTGGAGCACTTACGATACACGCTCGCGGACATGTGCACGGTATTGCAGTATTCCGCCCGATTCTGTGACACAGATTCGTTTATGTAAGTGCGTCCGTCGATATCGCAGGAGTCGGTGGCAATAGAAAGAGAGCAAAGCAACGAAACAGAAAGAGATAAGTAGTAAAAGTAATTATAATAAATTGTACATGAAATCAGATGTACATATTTTATCAGCGCGAAGAGGACCTCAAAGAAAAATAAAAATTTGTGATGTGATATAGTAGAGGGCTGTATATAAAATATTCATTTCGCTACAGATTAATAGATGATGTCGAATACGGCTACCCTTTCAAGAGATGAAAATTCGATAACAGTCATGTAACAAGATTTTTAGATCGGAGGATAAAATATTAATAAACATCTAACTTATTGCTGTGCGTTGCTATCGCTAGCGGCTAGCGTTTTCTGTGAGGACTAAGCGAGGGCGCATCTTGGATTTAATGCACAAAGATATAATGATCATCACTTGGAAATATTACTTTTGCACACGGTCTGTATTTGCTAAAACATCGGTCAATTTATATCGAACAGAAAAATATCGCAACACGACTCCAGAGCTGTCGTAGCACAACATAGCACGGATTATGTGTCCTTTGACCCTATTATTATTACAATCCGCTTTGCGAACTAACGGACGAAGGATCTGCTCAAGGAGGTCTACGATAATGATATATCTCTTGAATTTCCAAGAATATTAGCACATGTAGTATGCTTTTAAAAGAATCAATCATAAGCATATCAAAAAAAGGTTCCAAAAATATATGTATCTATTTTATAATTTCCGTGTCGTCCGAACTACATTAACTTAGTTTAGCTTTACAGTTATACGAATAATACTAGCAAACCATTTACAAACGAGATTCACATATGATTTTATTTACCGACACATTCTTGTAAATAGGTGTTAACAACAATATTAGGTATGATATAGTCAATATTAATAAATACAACAATAAACATTATTATTTAATAAGCTAAATAAAGAGCTAATCATTATTACGTTAAACCTCTTCACAGCACAGTCCGAAGACAAGCGAACTACGATATCAACAGGTTTCACGTATGGCACTACACCTCCAATTGCATTTCATGCAACAGATTCAAAATTTATAATATAACAGTTATATGTATATCTCAAGTCCAGTGACCATTTACAGACCACGTGATCGGCCATAACATTTGAAAGATAAAGGATAATGATTAAAGCTATTATTCTTTGATATTTCTTCTCTATAGTACAGTCAAATACTAATGATATGGTACTCTTCTCTATAGTACAGTACAATACAGTTTTCTATAGTACAATGGTACTCTTCTCTATAGTACAGTTAAATAGTAATGCTATGAACCATTTTAGTACAATAAATTTTGTTTAGCTTAATGCGTATCCATGCCATCGATGGACTCTAGTCTCCCGCGATTTCCAGAACACGGCTTATGTGTGATTTGTTTGGCAACTTACTTCCTTGGAAAACTAACGTCAGAGATCACCCGTCCAAACAAAAACAATTACAATATATTGAAATCATAACGTTATTAAAATTATAATAATTTCATCAATCTATAAAATATTTATGTTCCAATTTCGCCTCGATGGGAAAAGTTGCTGGGAAAAGAAGACCTGGTCGTAGAAGAAAGTCGTGGTTGAGGGACATCCGTGAATGGACGGGGATCAAAAGTGCCGCTGAACTCTTTCGTCTTGCACATGATAAAAAGAAATATGCAGAGCTGACTGTCAACCTTCACTAGTTGGAGAGGCACTATAGGAGAGAGAATTTCGCCTTCTCAAGTAGTTTTTCCGCCAAATGTTCTACATCTATCATGGTTAAATGATTATTATAATCATTTAGTAAACAGTTATTTGCCTGCAGCCAGCAAATTTGTCAGATACACAGCTTAATTACTTGTTATTATGAATTAATAGGTTCCCTGTATGATACGCGTATGACATTGTTCTCGTTATATACAATTTACACACACACACACACATTTACTTACATATACAGACACACACACGCACAGGCACACTTACATACACATACACACACATTAAGACACATAACCACATGTTATAAATATTTAAATTCTTGCAATTACAACGTTTTACATTTACAAGTAATGTTTACTTGCTTAAAATATTAGAATTCTACCTTCGACAATAAATTTTGATTACAATCTTGAAATGTAGAGACACACATAGTTGCCGGACAGCACTATTTAACGAGGGGTAAACATAATTTACAAAGCTACGAAAGAATATCGGCCAAAAAAAACGATGACTGCTAAGACCTAAGTAGTTAAAGTTAAGTATTATATCAACAACTAACAAAAACCAATGCTCCGGAACTTACACCTATGACTCCGTGCTAAGCCCAGGGAACGTGTGCTACAATTCTGTTTTTATTCCGAGTTACTCGTATATTACTAAATCAGTTCAAATAAATTCAAATAGATAAAATACATTAAAAATTACAACGTAAAGTTGTTAACCTTTATGGTAAATTTGAAATTAAGTATTTTTTAATATTGTCGGATAGTAATTTGTAGCGACAGATTAAAGATCAAAAGTTCTTTGACGTTTGAATATTTTTTCTGCGTCTATTACGTGCCTTTTCTATAACGGAGTGAATCGACCTATTCCCAAAAACCACGAAAGTATCATACTTTAAAAAATCCTTCGAATAAGCAACGACTATAACGACCCACCTGATAAATTTATTTTTATTTTTTTATTTCCATCAGGTCTATCCTTACAGGTCTAACCTATAGCGACAGAGTGGCCTTATAACTACAAATATATCAGTCAAATGAACCATAGTAACTATAGATAACATAAAATAAGCTAAAATTAGAAAGAAAGGTAAGAAAATTTAGTATTTATAACATATCGGATGCATGTCCACCTTTGCGAACTCACTGAACTGAGATGAAAATACGTCAAGTTTGTAGTACGCCTCATTGATTATACGGATTGCTCGGGTAAGAGGCGCCTTGGATAGTAAGTTCGTTCTGGCTTTCGGCACGGCCAGCAGTGGCAGCGGTCGGCGCTTCCTGACGTAGCGTAAAGATGTTAAGGCGACGCCAGACTCCCGAGATTGCGGTCTCGGGACTCTAAGCAGCAGTTTCACCAGATGTGCTATAAGCGCAAACTCCCGATGGACTCTCAGTATCCGACCATCCCGAGAACAAATAACGTTAAGTACATCAATGGGTAAAAAGGTCAGACAACTTGTTTTGTCCCGCTCCAACATCACCGTATATATATCCTCATATGGGCTCCATATGATTGCACTGTATTCGAGAGGACTCCTCACCAGTGCATCATACAGTACCCTGAGAACGGTAACATTGGTGAGACCTTTCGGTTGTTGTAAAACAAATCCTAAGTTTCTGTACGCTTAGTAAATAAGTAGGTACATATTCTAACAAAATAAACTCAGAGACTTATGATCGGAGTTATTAAGGTGAAACCATTTTAGTTTCTTAAAAGATAATGAGCATGTTTAAAATGTATTCAACTGGAAACAACTCCGCGTAACTTTTGATAACAAACTCTTAAAAGAGTTTTGCGAATTAAATTATGTACACAAAATTGATCATAAGCTTGCCATACAGGTACACTACAGCGTTTACAACTATAAAAATTTAATTAATTTATTCTAAGTTATCTATCTCACATTTTTTCCTAAGATACTGAACATTACATACGATATCGTTCAAATTTACCAAACCAGAAGTGAGAAAACCATTGGATAATGGCTTTTAACATTACATTATTCCCCCTGTATTTGTATTTTGATCTGTAAGACAACTTTCTCGCCCGCTGTAGTAACTTCGACAGTGTTAAGATCGTAGTTACATGTTTCCGAAAAATACAATTTTCATATTTCTTTTCAATAGTCTTTAGATCGTTCAACAGAGATCAATTATTATGTATCCATAGTAGACTGACATCAAATCGGTTCAGCTCTTAATCTTGAAAATTAAAAGCATACTTGGCAGTCTACTTTTATTAGGATTTTATTATTCTAGATCATGTCATTGCAGAGGTATCCAATGACGGTGGATTATGGTCTAATTAATTAGTTCCATTAGACGAGCCCACACTGGTCCTATGTCTTCGCTAATGGCTAGTACTTAGTATCTCTCTAACATCATGTTTCATAGCCCTCATGTTGTTAATTCTGTTAGAATATCGGTTTTCACCTCGCTATAATAATCCAGTCTATATTAATTCCTTGGACGCAGTTAGGACTCAGTTTCCGTCAGGCTTACTCTCTTGGTGACGATAATTTTGTTTTCTAATCTTAACACAAATTGAAATTGTATAATATTGAGAGAGGGTTGTTGCTGGGAAATTCATTCAAGAGGGTTATATAGTCAACGCGGACGTCCTTGCCGCATCTTTCTATGCCCCAGGGGCCCATGCTAATGCTACGTACATTGCATGGTTATGGAAATAACACGGCGATGGAGATGGTGGTGATAAAGGCTAACCTTATAGATCGATTTTCGTTTCGCATTCGCTACGATTCTCGTGATTATAAACGATCTAATTAGAAACTGTTGTTAGTTATTATGACGTATTGTTTGTTCAAGCAAGTACCACTTTGAAGGTAGTATATTGTCAACGACATCAAAATGGCTGATGTTCTATTATTAATTATCTATTATTAAAGTAATATTCTTCACAACAAATTCCAGACTATAATGGAGACTACAAAAATGACAGTGTGTTAACAAATTTAATATCTTGAAAGACTACGTTTGCTAGTGGCCACCAATAGAAACATTTTCTACGTCAAAAAAGTGAGCAATCACGGGACGCCTGGCAGATGTGAAACATCGATATTATTTTGTACAAGTCATATGCTTAAAAGAGCAAATTACGACAGAACCTAAGTACGGTATAATGAAAAATAAAACATCACGATTTTTTCCAGAAAATACAAAAATAAATAATTAAAAAATTTATTTCAAATTAATCATCATCATTATCATCATCAGCCCATCTCAGTCCACTGCTGGACATAGGCCTCCCCCAATGAGCGCCATCGCGCCCTGTCCTCAGCATGTCGCATCCAGCATTTTTTTATTTCAAATTGGGACCACTCAATTCTTCTAATCTGTGACTTCACACCGTACACAATACTACATATACATCGCATATATATAAAATATTACATCCGGTAAAACCGATAGTTGCTATGGCAACGCGTCGCCATGGCAACAATCAGTCTTACCCGCGGCTGTAGATGTTTCACATCCACAAAACGTATGTTTCTTTCAATCTATTGTTAAGTTATACTCGTCGTTACGGCTCCCAAAAGTCAATAGACCGCACTCAGCATCGCTTTATAAAGATGTTGTCTGTCGTTTACGTACGAAATAAGTAATATTTGATTTGGGTACGGAAAAATGTTCATGTCCATTGTGCCCCATGTAATTTTGCAGTTTCTGGATATAACAATGCGTAAAATGTATAACTTCATTTTATCATTATCATTGCAATTTTCTACAATTAATTTTTTTAAGTGAGTTAGAAATACGAATTTTTCGAAACTAAACTATTTAAAGTACTCACATTAGTAAATGCTGAAAAAAAGAGAAATAGAAGTGTTTCTTTAACTTTTAAAAATATTAACAAGAATAAGAACGTTGATAAGGCTATCTTAAATGAGTTTAAGATATGACACTGAAATTATTTTTAATCTTTCGGCGAAAAATTTATTTAAAAATTTTTATTCACATGACGATAGAATTTACTTTCAATGGATTAAGAATAAATGTGAGGAGGTATTAGAAAATATATTTACTTGCACGCACAAACGCTAAGCTAACAGAGGATTAAAACGATCACAGAGCTGGATAATAACATAAGAAAGAACTTATTATAACTCATAGAGAACGGAATATCTAAATAGTCAATAGTACTATTGTAACATTGGTTCTATGTTATTAAATTTCCTCTTGCGCGCCTGTGGTTCGCTACAACACCGTTTACAATTGACTCCGCGCTGACCGCCGCTGGCCACCGCATGCGGCGCACGACCAGTGCGTTAAACCACAACCGCTGCTATCACAGTCACGTTATAGAAGCTCGCTTGCCTCTATTAACGTAGGCGCTGCGACCGCAGGAATTACAACCGACTATCTCGGAACTAAGCCATCGGCGAGCTAACCGGCTAAATACTATATATTAACATACATATATACCGTTGTTGTTATGTTTGAACATGTCTACACTATCCTGCCTATGCCTTCGGTGAATACGGGCGTGACGACAAGACGCAGTTCTGTAAGGATAGAGATAACTGGCTCACCGTGGTTCCTACCGACCCTGTAAGGAATCTGCGTGATTTTATAATAATAATACAATATTAACTTTCGCTTAAGTAAGGTGTCTCATTCTTTTATGGGGAACTGTATTCACTTTTACAATAAATGACCAAAACACATCATTAATCTTCCAGATAAAAAAAATAAATCTATTATTGAAGGCAATCTTTGTAAAAAAGCTTATTATAAAGTAAATTATTATTTAAATGACAATCATGATTGGTGTGATGTAACTCCAGCTCCACAATAAATTGGCTCATGTTATAATATTCTAATATACATAAGTACTTATGTACCCATTTTAAAAGATGCATAAGCACACCTATGAAGCTTCTTTCGCCGCTTCTTCTCCATAGTGAAGCATCTTCCGAAGCTTGAATAAATGATATTTGGATTTAAATTTGAATTTGAACTAAAAAACAATATAGCAAACAGGTTCTTACTAAAGTAATTAAAAATTTAGTATTGCTATTGCGATAGACATTGCTATTGAATGCTTATGCCGCGAAGCTTAGATGCGATTTTCTAACCACGTAAAGAAAACTTTTGAAGTTTCTGCCATGTAAGGAAAATATATCTGACGCTTGTATTTTTTGAGTTTTAAAAATGTGTAATCCGCATCATCTACCTTACTTTGAAGGCAACAGAATCGATTACATATACATTTCCTGGCTTAATGCTTAATAATTATCATCAACGACACCTTTTTTGTCGTCCTAGTCGGTCCTCAGACTGAAAAGGTTTAAGGTCATAGTTCGCTATACTGGTCAAGAATGGTTTAGTATTCTTCACGCGCTTTAGAGAATATTTTTGATAACCCTAAGGTGTACAGTTTCCTCAACGTTGATCTCCTTCACAGTTACATCAAGTAATATTTAATCTTAAAACACATTGTTTCTGTAAATAATTGAACTACTGACGTCTATATACTATTGACGTCACACACACACACACACACACGCACGCACGCACACATGCACACACACGCACGCACGCACGCACGCACACACGCACACACGCACAGACACGCATTATCAGCTTGTCACCGTCCACTGCCGGATATAGACCTCTCATTGACGTTAGAAATGTGACTTTTTGACGTAGGTTGCTTTTGTTTGGTTCTTTTCTGCTGTGGTAAAGTGGGGTTTAAAAATGTTCATGTGAATTCACCAGCTTTGAAATTAGAACGGTGTAACATGATATTTATGAGTCTGATCATCATACGTTAATGGCACGAAATATGCGATGTAAGCTGAAAATATATTTCATTTAAAAAAAGCGGCTATTTTACAATAAACTTTAAGGATGTAATAATAAATCCAAAACTATGGCCATTCTCTAGTCTATAAATACGTACGTACGTACATAACACAAGCTTATAATTATCTCTAGGAGTTCAATTATTATAGGATAACGAAGTTCGTTTAAGTATTGATAAAACTTCTGCATTACTTCCATGGTCCCATCTTTCTTATTCTTTATCTTCTTAATCGATTACTGTCCAGAATTGACATGGAGATAACAGTTTTAATAATTCAATTTTTTTATTCGTAAGTCGTTCGAATGCTTTTTCTCTCAAATGCTCAATATATTAATGAAAATAGTACAATAATTCTGATTTCGCTCCCTTATTTTTTAGACATATTTATTTAGTATTGTAGTTGCAATCTGTAAGTACCAGTACGGTCAATTTTCAATCTACTGTACCGTTCCTTATCCCCACGTTTGAGTTGGTAGCAGAGATAGCTTAATGGTTCAGAGTGCGTTCATATTATATGACAATATACACTAATCTATAATATATGACTATTATAATAGAATACTCATTTATGATTTCAGACATTCTACATTGTTTTCTGTAAGACAATTTTTTTGAAATTACCTTCCTTATAGATTACCTTCTAGTCTTAAATGAGCGATAAGTACCTAAGTATGTAGTTTATGAATAGTTAATGATCATCATCAAATCTATAAACGAAACGATTTTATTTCAACATACAAATATCGAACCTTATATTAAGCCCTTAATGGTTGAGTTTTCCCCAAAATTCATGCCTATGTTTGCCTAGTCTTAGAAAGGTACCTAATGTCCAAACGTAGTTCTAACATCGGTACTTTCAGTTCTGCGTGACGAGTCAGTCACGTAAAAATGGTATTTTCCTTATAATATTAGTCCACATAATAAATAACGTGCATGAATAATTAAATGCTGTTTCACAATCGATTGACTTGGGGTTTGTCCATATTTGTTCTGAGCACTTAAGTAGTGAATATTTATTGCTAGTAGGTCATATTTTTCTATTACAACTTTCCTTACTATATTATAGCCATATTAAATCATTGAAAAACAATTGTCATGAGTTCTTAGATTTCAAACAGGGCAAAGCAAATAGGTATGGAACTAGTTATCGTAGCCGGACAAATTACACAAACATGTTAAAAATCGTCTTTATATAGATAACTTTACATCATCATCATCATCATCATCAGCCTATTCCCGTCCACTGCTGGACATAGCCCTCTCCGATGGCACACCACTGAGCTCGATCTTCAGCTCTTTGCATCCAACTACTGCCAGCCACTTTGCGTATATCGTCACTCCACCTATTTGGAGGGCCTCCTACGCTACATTTGCCAAGTCGCGGTCTCCACTCCAGAACACGTCTGCTCCAGCGGCTATCGGTTCTGCGATAGATATGACCAGCCCACTGCCACTTAAGCTTGCTAATCCGTTACATGCAGGCACAAATCAAATACACATGTCAATCATACAAATATCTGTCCTGAATCGGAATATAGTCCGCAACTTTCGACTGGTCGTTGTGACGAACCATCAGGCTATTATATCCGTGAAATTAATCTTTAGCATGGAGTGCAGTGAAAATTTGAAAATACATAATGATAGGCGAGCATAGGCTTTGATT
>DWDT01000101.1:0-28788 GCA_018245595.1 Microceris scylla
GTCGCAATACATAATAATACATTTTCGAATTATCAATATTTCGTTGTATACAACAGGCTAAGATCCAGAAACACCAGGCGTTTGAGGCAGAAGTGGCAGCCCATTCGAACGCAATCGTGGTGCTCGACAACACCGGCAGTGAGATGATCTCTGCGGGGCATTTCGCCTCCGAGACAATCCGGCGACGGCTGGACGAGCTGCATCGTCTCTGGGAGCTGCTGCTATCCCGTCTCGCCGAGAAAGGCATGAAGTTGCAACAGGCTCTCGTGCTTGTGCAATTCCTACGCCATTGCGACGAAGTCATGTTCTGGATTCATGACAAAGTAAGTCAACATTACATACATTTTATTCACATTATGAGCGACATCGACTACTGTGACACATCGACGTATCATAATCCTTTTTTAAATAAATTTGTATCTAAAATCATTTACTTGATTATTTATATTACTAATTGATTCGACAGGAAACCTTCGTGTGCGCTGATGAGTTCGGCTCTGATCTGGAGCACGTGGAGGTGCTGCAGCGCAAGTTTGACGAGTTCCAGAAAGACATGGCGGCGCAGGAGTACCGCGTGACCGAAGTGAACCAACTGGCCGAGCGCCTCGTACTCGAAGGGCACCCCGAACGCGAGACCATTGTCAAAAGGAAGGATGTGAGTGTGCTGTTAATGAATCTTTCAATTCTGTATTTGACATGCTTTGAAAAAAATTGCCTGATAAAAATATTTACAAATGAATGATTATGGTATTGATAAAAGTATTTACCAAAATGACAATAACAAATTTGCATTAATGTAATTTACGGTTTGGTAAGACTGCTCCCCTGAGCAGCTGTTATCACACTGTTACTCACAATTATTTGAGTTTACAGTATTTTATCTAGTCAACATTTAAAGTTTTAAAATTTTAAAAATCAAAAAGATTCATTAAATACATTCATTAAAAAAATCCAAACTATTTGAAATGAAAGTTTTCGTCGTAATATGTGCGACAATAATCAGGAATATAATTGTGTAGGAGTTGAATGAAGCGTGGCACCGGCTGCGTCAAATGGCGCTGATGCGGCAGGAGCGACTGTTCGGCGCGCACGAGATCCAACGCTTCAACCGCGACGCGGACGAGACCATCGCTTGGATCTCCGAGAAGGACGTCGTGCTCGGCTCCGATGATTACGGCCGGGATCTCGCCACCGTGCAAACTCTTCAGGTGCATACAGATCGTTTTGCTGATACCTTGATGCTATAATTTTAATAATATGAGTATTCTGAATTTGGTATTTGTACAGTTAATGAATTGGAGGTTCATTATTTTTGTCAATAACTTATGTGTCCTAGAAAAATAACTAGTGTTGTTACACCGAAAACACACACTTGTGAAGCTCAATTTTTAAATGGATTTTGTCATCAGATATGAAAAAGTGTTCTTAAGTACATCTATCATATTGTTGATAATTCAAGTAGTTACGAATAAAGTCATCGTCCTTATAACATGTTCAACAGCTTACACTTAGCATTCCGAACTTCCTGCTCAATATTTCATGAGGCTTACTAATTCTTGTTATTCCCTAGCGCAAGCACGAGGGCGTGGAGCGCGACCTGGCGGCGCTGGAGGATAAGGTGGCCACCTTGGACGGTGAAGCGGCGCGCCTGGCCGCCATTCATGCTGACCACGCGCCTGCTATCCACTCCAAGCGCGACGAGATCACTAACGCTTGGCAGCGTCTTGTACAAAAGGCTAAGGTACATATTATATAAAATCCCACTAATTATCTGATCTTTCGAAGTCTTCATTTCCTTCATTAAAGGATCAGTAGAGAGGAAAAATAATAAATTATTCAGTTTCTATTACTTGAATATTGAAATTATCGTTTTATCGGCCTTGGCAGAGCATTTCATAGAATTTAATGAACAAATTGTTATGTAGGAACGTCGGGCGGAATTGGAGTCGTCCCACGCGCTACACCGCTTCCTGGCCGACTACCGGGACCTGGTGTCGTGGATGAGCGACATCCGCGCGCTCATCGCCGCCGACGACCTCGCCAAGGACGTGCCGGGCGCCGAGGCGCTACTCGAGCGCCACCAGGAGCACAAAGTATTTCTTGTTATATGTTAATTATGTAACTCTTGAACGATATTTAAATTTTTTATGAAGAAAATATGGGTCGATTTAATCAACCCATATTTTATCTTAGCTAAATATAATTAATCCTTTTAAGTGTGCCACCTAAATATTGCACCTTAAAGTCCACATTTATTCTCGTAATTACCTTAAAAAAATTGAAACGCAACATAAACGAAACGATCGAATATATTGAAAAGTTTTACAAGCAAGGGTGCAACAAATGTAAAAAAATACTGAGAGCGGTAGTGGTGCGGTGGTGGTGTAAGGGCGAGATGGACGCGCGCGAGGACGTGATGGCGGCGTGCGCGGCGAGCGGGCGCGCGCTGGTGGCGGGCGCGCACCGCGGCGCCGCCGACGTGGCGGCCGCGCTGGACGCGCTGGCGCGCGACTCGGCCGCGCTGCACGCGCTCTGGGACCAGCGCCGCGTGCTCTACCTGCAGTGCATGGACCTGCAGCTCTTCTACCGCGACACCGAGCAGGCCGACGCCTGGATGCACAAGCAGGAGGTACTCATACTTACTACATCTACAGCCTTCATAATATTCCTCCATGTTCTGCTCTTGCATATATATTTAAGTCCATCGATAACATGTATATATATATTTGTTTTTATTTCGAATTACATTGAAGTGGGCGCTGCATGGTTGCGATTTTGGAAGTCGCTGGTGGAAGTGAATTCAGTATTATTAATTTATCAAACTGACCAGGCGTTCCTCGCTAACGAAGACGTCGGTGATTCCCTGGACTCTGTGGAGGCGCTACTGAAAAAGCACGAGGACTTTGAAAAATCGTTGGCGGCGCAAGAGGAGAAGATCAAGGCTCTGGACGAATTTGCCACCAAGCTCATAGAAGGACAACACTACGCTGCTGACGATGTAGCACAGAGGAGAGAAATGGTAAATAATATTTGTCAAATGACAATGCCATCGGACAAATGGCTAATTTTGTTCTTATGTACTTACGTAAATTAGTTTCATTTTTATTATTATAAAGTCTAAATGTATGGACAGATTATTCTAAGTATTTTATCTAGCCCGATATTTAATTAAATTCAGATGTAATAAGTGTGGTGTGATTAAAAGTCACATATGTATTTATTTTACACTTACTATTGAATTAGGAAATATTTTAGTGATTTATATATCGGATTCACATTCTAGCCTTCTGCAGTAATAAGTCCTTTTAGTTTTCCAGTGAAAAGTAAATGTAATAAAGCATTGTATATTTATAATATCCAATATAATGATATACTAAAATATATGCTTCATGATTGCAAACAGCTGTTGGAGCGTCGCGCCGCGCTGCTGGAGAAGTCCAGCCAGAGGCGCGCACTGCTCGAGGACGCCTACAAGTATCAGCAATTTGAACGCGACTGTGATGAAACTAAAGGTTCTGCTTTTGTACTGTGCATTGATTTCTCAATACTTTTTAATAATTGCTACTTATAAATATATGACTCCACTTTTTCACGTTTTATTTGATCAGAAGTAAATAGTTAACCTGGTCAAACCCTCTGATGTCCTGCTTTTAAATCTAAATGGACTTAATAAATTTAACATATAACTATTTCATATTATATTTAGAGACCTTGAAAGGATCTTTCTGATTATTATCGAGATTTTACAACCATTTTTATATATTATGTGATCAGGCTGGATCAATGAGAAACTGAAGTTCGCAACGGATGACTCATACCTGGATCCCACGAATCTGAACGGCAAGGTGCAGAAACATCAGAACTTCGAGCAAGAGCTGCAGGCCAACAAACCGCGTGTCGAAGAGATCACCGCGCTCGGCAGCCGCCTGCTGGAACAGGACCACTTTGCCAAGCGTAATTACATTTATATACTTTGTATACAACTTTGTTAAATACTGCCTTCAAACTTGCTATCCTAAGTAAAACTTGACGAATTAACTGTTTAATATAATGTTGTCAAATAATTAGTTTGTGATTTAGTCTTATTCGTAGTATAATTTTGCTATAATAATTAAGATTATAAGTACTGATGGATCAAATTCAATATAGATAGTGTTGTAATAAATAAGTCATTTATTATTTGATAAATAAATTCCACAATACATGTCTAAAAAGGTTCATCTGCAGCTACATATTACTTGGATTAGAAAACAGTAGAGTTAATTCAATTAGAATATACCTAGCTGTAATCCGTACACAAATACTTAAATATCAAATGTGGGGTTTTCAATATGCATAATAATAAAGTTTTAAAAGTTTTTATTGACCTGCCAATAGATAAATTCTAAGAAATCTAGAAGTAATGTCCTCCATGATGGTTTTAAACACAGTTAATATTGTAATGTAAACATATAGCCCAGATACAAGCTCGTGTGGAAGAAGTGGGCGCTCTGTGGGAGAAGCTGGCTGCGGCGTCCGAGCTGAAGGGTAGCAAGCTCCAGGAGGCGGCCGCGCAGCAACAATTCAATCGTGCTGCTGAAGATATTGAGCTCTGGCTATCCGAAGTAGAGGGTCAGCTGCTCAGTGAAGACTATGGCAAGGTATTTCAATGAAATCATCAATTTTACGTTTGTTACTATATTTAGTAATTCTTTTATGACTGTTAATCGTTACAATCACATTATTTACTTTTCAGGAGAGAGAAATGTGTTAAGAAATAATATTGTAATGTTATTATTCTACGAATAGTTCACATCACAACCTGTTAAAAATTTGAATCTTGTACTTTTGTTAAGCTCGCATCACAATTTTTATTTTATTTATATTCTGGAAGTAGTATTTATGAATTTAGAAAATTTGGCGGATACTCGCTAGTAGATATATGAGAAGGAGACGAAGTAAAGTGTGGTAAGTTCGTTATGACGTATGGTACGCGGTAGGACCTGACGAGCGTGCAGAACCTGCAGAAGAAGCACGCGCTGCTGGAGGCGGACGTGAGCTCGCACGCCGAGCGCATCGACGCGCTGCGCTCGCAGGCCGAGCAGTTCATCGAGCGCGGCCACTTCGACGCCGACAACATCCGCGCCAAGCGGGTACGACCACCCACCACTACTTCTTCCACTACTTCTCCCACTACTCCTACCGCTCACTCTCTCGTCTCAGCCTTTATGAGTTCGCTGCTACACCTAGATCACCCTTCATTGCGACCTATTCACGACGGTAATATAATTATATTTATTTAATTTAACATACAATAATAACCGTAAAAAAAGTGAAGTTGAAGTATTTTTTTTTCAACCCATTACAATTCCACTGTTGGAATACGGGTTTCCTCTTATATTGAGAGGGTTAAGGCCATAGTCTGCCACGCTGGCCAAGTTCGGGTGAAGTATTTACTGTTATATAAAATATCTTATTGTACATGCAGGACGCTTTGGTGGCTCGTTATGCGGCACTCGACAAGCCGATGGCGATTCGCAAGAGTCGCCTTCTTGACTCGCTGCACGCTCAGCAGCTGTTCCGCGATCTCGACGATGAGGCCGCGTGGATTCGCGAGAAGGAACCCATAATCGCGTCCACTAACAGAGGTGAATAACATTAACTCGTCGTTTAAATTTTTTATTTTATATCGAAGAAAATGTTAGTGCGCAACAGGTGCTATTAAATATGAAAAGAACCCGTCCACAAAGAGACCCCTTAACATTTGTTATGGGATTTCCGGGAGTCGCTCGACAGAGGCACCGGTAAGACCGGAGTGACGAGTGTGCGTGTGGCGTGTGCGGCGCAGGTCGCGACCTGATCGGCGTGCAGAACCTGATGAAGAAGCAGCAGGCGGTGATGGGCGAGATGGCGCAGCACGAGGCGCGCGTGGACGCGGTGCGCGCGGCGGGCGCGGCGCTGTGCGGCGCCGGCCACTTCGCCGCCGACGACGTGGCGGCGCGCACGCAGCGCCTGCACCGCACCTGGATCCAGCTGCAGGAGAAGGCGCTGCAGGTACGCCGCGCGAGACACCCTTCTCTATTCAGATTCTTTATTCTCTGCGACCTAATCAAATTTTACTATCATTTTTTGTCGACCTTAGAAGTCTTAGGCACGATTTAATATATCGGTTTCTGTAATTTTTTTGTGAATGTTTAGATAACTTGCAATATAATCCGAAAACAAGATTCGACTTTCTGTACGGTTAAAGGTCAAAAATATTTTTATTACATATATTTCTTTGTGTTTAGCGCAAACAAGACCTGGAGGACTCGCTCCAAGCGCAGCAATATTTCGCGGATGCCAACGAAGCGGAGTCCTGGATGCGCGAGAAGGAGCCGATGGCCAACACGCAAGATTACGGCAAAGACGAGGACTCGTCCGAGGCGCTGCTCAAGAAGCACGAGGCCCTGCTCTCTGACCTGGAGGCCTTCGGTAACACCATTAAGGCGCTTAGGGAACAAGCTAATGCTTGCCGGGTGAGTAGCATTACTATTTCTATAGCTACAGCCTCGGCCAAAAGTATTAGGCACCCTATAAATTACTGCATATATCGGGTTTAGAGAGAAATAAAACTAGTTTTAATGATTAAATTACTTTATTTCCATTAGTAAATTTTAAAAACATTAATATTTTGTTGGGCCACCCTTTGACTGGACAGTAGGGAGTAATAGTGGAGTTGGCCACTGCCTCCTCCGTGTTTTATGGTTGGGACTTCGCAATCTGGGTGACATTCTCCGCTTTTGCGTCGTCTCACGAAAGTCACACCTGGTGTTTCAAATACCTGTAAATTACCCAAAAAATGTACACATTACAAACCTTTATAATATTTGAGTTTGAAGACTAGCACTACAATGATCGTTGTATTGTGCTATAGACTTAATTAATAAAACTAACCTCAAAGTTTGATTCATCTGACCACAGTACATTGGACCAATCCTCCTCAGTGAAATGTTGGTGTCTCAGAGCCCAATCAAGTAGTTTTTTTTTGTTCTCTTCTGAAAGCCACGGCTTCTTCCTAGCTTTGCAACCTTTTAAGCCCGCTTCTACTAGCCTCTGTCTTGCAGTCCGAGCACTTATGGGGTTACCAGTCTCTTCAGTTAAAGTCGCAGCAAGCTGCGAAAAAGTTTTTTTTCTGTCTTTCACAGACTCACGGATAAGTTTCCTGTCCTGACGGCTAGTAGTCACGCGTTTTCTGCCCGTTCTTGGTTTATTTGCGTGAGTGCCAGTCTCTGCAAAACGTTTAATAGCAGATTGCACTGCGCACCGCGAACATTTCACCAACGTCGCAATTTTTTTTGAGTCCTTCCTTGCTCACGTAAAAGTTGGATTTCTACACGATTTTCAAAACTAATTTCGTTTCTTTTTGGCATTTTCAAATAAATCTCTTCTCAATTAATTCACGAAACCACAAATGTACTATCTTTACGCGAAGACTTCCAAATGCAGACTGACAAAACATTAATGTAGAGTTTAGAAATAAAATGAATATTTCATTATTGATGCACCAGATGTTTTATGCTTACTAAAACATGCCGCCTATTGTCTTAAATAGTGATTTATGACAGCGGTTATCAGTTTTCAAAAGAATATTTATTCATTGTTTATATGGCACAGGTGTTTGGTGACTCTATTAGGGGTGCCTAATACTTTTGGCTAAGGCTGTATGTACCCGATCTTTTTGGGTATCATAGCAACCAACGTAAATGAATCAGCGCGTTGCGTCGCCCACGCAAATCGATCGCGAACCACCGTTTTGTTCTCTGAAACCTCCGCATGGGATATACCAGAAGATTCTATTGCAGGATAGGTTATATGTATATATACATACATTTGTTACATGAATATTTGACATCTTTTTATACACACACCATTAATCATATTTAGGTATAAACGCACTATCACGCCTGTAATCTCCGAAGGAGTAGGCTAAGGAGTATAGTATACTCCCATAGTTCATCTTATATTAACGTCCTACTGTGGAATACGTGGTGAGCCTATAGCCATACACCAGGCATAGATCCAGATCCAGACTGAATTACTACTAGAAAATCTTATAGTACGGGTTACAATCCCGACTCGGGATTCTAACCCAGGACCTCGCGTTTGCAACCACTCTACCAACGAGGCAGTCATATTTAAAATTTATTAAATTAAACTAAAACTAAGAGATCAGTGGCTACAACGTATAAATACACATAAACTTGTATTTATGAGAAATCAATTGGCTTAAATCTAGGCCAGTTAAGTGAACAGCCAACTTGGAGAAATGAACAACGACTGCGGGTAAATTAAATTAAATCATATGGAATACTCCGATGTGCTCTCATAGGTTCTAATATAGAACTTTCTAAGCAGGACAGGCGTGCTTTATATGGAATTGAGAGCATAAAATATTAGGCATTCAAGTCGTTAAAAATGATTATTATTTCAATGTTGACCTACCCGTCTCCTTTAAAATAATATTAATAATTTATGGACACTATTGCTCGATGTCCGGTAACGTCACATGAAACAAAAATTCACCAATTTTATCGTCATGTGAAAATCCGTTTCGAAAATACACGTCTACTGATATTTTTGCTTATACTTGTTTTATATTTTGTCGCCAAAAGAGGTCCGTCTCATTGATTTATTTTTGAACATTCCATGAATCAGGTAACCCCTACAGGAGTTCAAATTCCGGGTGTCGTATTTGGGGATGATGGATCCAGTGTATTCACTTCTATCTTTATAGGAACTATCTCAACAGGGTTTAATTATCAATCATTCGTAAGCCAGAAAAACGCGCGATCATAATATAAGATCGTATAAAAGAGGGGTACATTTTTTTTATGTGTTGCTAGCGAATTCTGAATGTAGAAGAAACAAGTTAAGGATAGACATATTTAGATGATAGGTTACCCTTTTGCTCCCTACCGACTAGCTAGCGAATGTTTTCCAGGAGATGTCCCAGGTGGAGGGGTGCGGGCTGAGCGGCGCGTCGGAGGACGAGGACGAGTGCGCGTCGTCGCCGGCCGGTTCCACGTACGAGGACGCCGACGTGGGCAAGGCGCTCAGCGACGAGGTCACCAAGCAGCTGGCCGCAGCCGGTAATAGTACCCAACTCCTCTTGTTGCTACTCATGCAGTGTACGTTACAAGTATTCTCAGTTGCAACCAACCCCTATGCCTCAGTCAGTCAGTCAGCCATCAGCCTATCTCATTCCACTACTGGACTAACGTTCTGTCCTCGACTTGTCGCATCCAGCTACAGCCTGCGAACATATGCTGCCTTCTGTACTTCTGCACCCTTAGGCCAGAATCGTCTTAAAAAATATAGTGATAATTTTTAGCGCTTTTGTTGCTGATAGTGATCACCAGAAAAGAAATATATACGTCGTTGAGGAAGTCCTGAAATTACTCTGAAGCAGTATAGGGCGTAGTTAACTACTGTTTCGTAATCTGGTTACTAATTACGATTAAAAGTAGTTAACTACATTTAGTTATGATTACATTTAACTTAAATACCCTAATCAAACTACATGTAACTTAAATACAGTAATCAAACTACAAACTACAACTACTTCGATTCCCGCCTATGGTCTGTTTGGTGGTAGGACTTTTTCAGAGTCCGACTGGCTGGCTACCACCTCCACAATTATAATGTACCTGCATAATAGCTTTGGCAGTGTTCCGGCAAAATAATAATGTGGAAACCAGTACACCTGAAATACAGGCTCAAAGATCAGAGGAGTCTACTCTACAATAGCGCATTGAGCGATGTTTCCTAATTAAGCGTCCCTCAATAGAACAAATAGATCATTACAATATTTATCATAATCAATTATTTTTGTGTTGATTGACGTACATGTAATCAAAAAATCAATATTAATCAGCAAACATCAATTTAAGTAATTAAAATTATTTGCGAATCAAATTAAAAACCTAGCTAGCAGCCAACAATTAGGTACATGAACGAGTCGCGCGCGTGTATGTGTTTTTTAAAAGCGCCACATCATTCTAAATGTGTAGTTATAAAAAGTAATCTTGTAATCG
This sequence comes from Microceris scylla, assembly GCA_018245595.1. Classification (NCBI taxonomy): domain Eukaryota; kingdom Metazoa; phylum Arthropoda; class Insecta; order Lepidoptera; family Hesperiidae; genus Microceris; species Microceris scylla. Next base: position 10,056 of record DWDT01000101.1, read on the forward strand.
TGATTGAACTAAAATTAGTAGTTAGTAATCAAAATTTTTACCTACTTCTTACGATTAATTGATGTCATTTGTAGCTATAATTACTGATTACTATGTGTAGTCGTAGTTAGTAATCAGTAGTTAGATTTCAGATTGCGCAACACTGCTCTGAACATACTTAACCGTATTGCTACACTCCTAACACTCTTATTGATTGCCATAGAATCATAACTGTGATTGACTTAACAAACCGCTCGACGAAAGGGGTTCATAAAAATTTGCCTCTACCGGTCATTGAAAATCTTTCTCTAGTTCTTTAAACAAAAGCACGTTACATAGAAGAGTATTCAAAAATATGTGATCAGTCCAAGTCCATTCGCATCTGTCGGGTGTTATCATAGAATTGTCAATGTATTTAGCAACCTATTAAAAAATAAACATCAGTTCGTTTATTATAGTTATGTCAGTACTTTATATTATAATTAGTAAAAAAAATAAGTTCTGTTCGGTGTATAAATACTGGTTCTCTTAGGTCCTGTAGGCATGGCCGCAGCCGCTGCCATCGCCTCCTCAAAGAAGCGCAAGCGGCCACACTCGTTCGAGACCAACCCATCTGTAAGAAAACGGCATCAGAACAGATTACTCAGAAAACTCAGGGTAAGCACAATACGAAATATATAATACAGGAAAATATATGTAGGGTATTGTGTGAGTTAATATGAACGTGTTTGCAGCAAACGATCGAGGAGTTCGCAACACGCGTGGGGCAGCAGGCCGTGGTGCTGGTGGCGACGCCGGGCAAGCCCAACACCTCGTACCGCGTGTTCGGCGCCAAGCCGCTGGAGGACGTGGTGCGCAACCTGCGCTGCATGATCATGGAGGAGCTGGAGAATGCGCTCGCGCAGCAGGTACACCACCAACACCACCTCCTCCCCGCCACTCAACTGTTCATTATGACATTCAATATCAAACTAACAAACCTGTGTTTTACACAAATTTCAATTGATTTTATCAAAATGTGATATATTACTTAAGCTACTTGACATATGTATATAACGTACATGAAGCACATTTTATGCCGCTTGGTGTTTTTCTATTTAGTCCGTCAAGAACTAGCGTGATGATTTAATAATTTATACTTAATAAAGCAGAAAAAACAACATGAGTCAATCTCAATTAAAGCTTAGGTAAAAATGAACAGAATACTGTTTGAATTTACGTGGATGTTGTAATGTTCCTGTTCACGCACAAGTTTTGCTTTCATTTTAAAACAGAAACGTCTTGAAAATCTGCAGCTTATTCACCGTAAGCTTGGAATTTTACGGGTTCACTGTCGTGTCGTAAATCGCATCGATCGTCAGTATAATTGTGGTTGGCGTTTAACGACCATCGCACCGGCTTTATCGAATTCTGCCTGTAGCTGGAAACCAGAATGAGGGCTACGGTATCCCTTTTACAAGATATTAGTGTGTATTCGTAACGTGAAGACGCGTAACCACCGAGGGGTGGTCGCGCGTGGGCACTAGCGGGTTACGGCTAACGGGTCAGTTCGGGCTGGGCGGCTGCCCGCAGGCGCCGGCGCCGCCGCAGGAGGACCCGTCGCTCTTCGAGCTGCCGCCGCTCATCATTGACGGGATCCCCACGCCCGTCGAGAAGATGACCCAGGCGCAGCTGCGCGCCTTCATCCCGCTCATGCTCAAGTACTCCATGGGTCAGTTTTCTGTACACTTACCCTTATTCACATTACGTTGTTTTTAATATACTTTTGTCACCAAACAAATATGGCGCCTCTGTCTATCGAAGATAAGGTAGAAAGGTATTGATGGAGAGAAAAACAACTGAATGATTAATGATAGGTTGAGGAATAATGATCGTGGAAGGAGTGTTCTGGACTTTTTTATGGTAAAATGCTTTACTATTAAACGGATAATTTTTTAATGCCGAAAAATTGAATGTTATCAGATATATGTGCTAAATGACGAGTATATAAATTGATTGATGATGTATTATAAACACCTAAGTTGAATTAAATAAACCATTTATTATTTATGTTCCCATTGTCAATGTCAAACAGGAGACGGATGGTTGTCAATAAGTTGCGCAGGGGAAAGATTTATATAAGCGTAGAATTTGACATTAGAACCTAGAAAACGCTCAAACTGATTTTTTTATGATTTATGATCGAATTTCGATCACTAATGGGCCACTAGTCAATATAAACATAGATATAAGATAATTAATTGGATTCCATGCTGCTTGTTGACCTTCATTCATTCAATATTGTTTGTGATTCGTCCTGTTGTGATTCATCCCTGTTTATTTTTACGTTGTACTGTTAGTGTTGCTAACCAACAATGTTTACATTATTGTGTTTCAATTTGACATACAATTTGAACCCTAAAATATATTTTACCTACGATCAGGTGGCTACATGGCAGAATGTTATCTTAAAAACTGTATTTAATATCAACGATAACAGTGTATCCCTAATACGTACAGTGCGGGGCAAACCAGGCTGGGGCCGCGAGTCCACGCGACCGCCATGGTGGCCCAAGGATCTCCCTTGGGCCAACGTGCGCATGGACGCACGCACCGAGGATGAGAAACAAAAGGTGTAGTATAAACCTATTATTGTATTGTACTAACGTATGTCAATAAGAGATAATTTTTGAATCGAATTAATTTAAAGGACATGCCGAATATAAGATCAAAAAATATATTTAATTTTGCAATATAATTACGTAACGACCCAACTAATTTCGAATATCGTTTATGAAAAACTTGTGTCCTTAAAAAAAATGATCTTCATTTTTGTCTGACCTGGCTCATGTTGTGAGCGTTGCTCCAGCAAGAAAGTAGCACCTACAGTGATATGAGTGGGACATATAATTAGTGCTCAATCTGCTGTAAATGTGCGCCGAATAAAAAAATCACTTCAATTCAACTTCAAACGCACATACAATAGTCTTTAAGAGACGTGATTTAAAAAAAAAAGTACACGATTCTGCAAAACGTTACCGCAGCAGGACACGCAATATCTCTAAAACCTGAAGACGCCCGAATTATATTTTTAGGGCACAGATTTGCACAAATATAAGCTCTCTTCCCATGCGCAGTTTTTAACTCTTCGATAATTCGTTTAGAATTTTTCTGCTGCAACAACGTTACTCCCGCAGGAATCGTTATTTCCGTTTGTTTCCAAAACGACAACATGCACAATTTTTTTATTCGGCGCACATTAACAGCAGATTGAGCACTAATTATATGTCCTACTCATATCCCTGTAGGTGCTACTTTCTTGCTGGAGTAACGCTCACGCGCGTGTTTGCCAGTAGAGCTTATGGGGGTATAACCTACACCAGGTTTTACAAGCCAGTCACAAATCAGTGGTTATACAGATAATACACGAAAAAATAAAATGGTAAATGTATACGGTTCGCCCGCAGATGTCGTGGACGCATGCGCTGCGGCAGATCGTCATTAACTGCTACAAGTACCATGGCCGCGAGGACCTGCTGCCCGCCTTCACCGACGAGGACGAGAAGGGCCCGCCCACTCAACCCGTGAGTCTGCACGCTCTCACTGCTATTACGCATTCGTACAGTATTGTATGTAATTCCATAAAAAAATCAATATATTTAAAATATATAAAAAGGAAGATCGATTAATTTGTTAGGTGGTTAATTTATTTAAAATTATTACGTAATTGTTAATGCCAAGAGTTCAGTTCATTAAGTTATTTTGTGTAAATTAACATGTCTAAATATTAATTGTTAAAATGTTCTAAATGTCGCCTGTGTGTTCATGCTCACGTTTGGGAATGCCGCTCATCGGATCTGGTAACGTAACATGCGGAATCGACGCGGTATTATCTGATATGAAACGTTCGTTACGATAAACAATATATAACCGTGAACGAATGTCGTCGAACGCTGCGGGGCGCTTTAACCCGCACCCGCACCCGCACCCGCGGCCCGCGCCCCCGCGCAGCTGGCGCCGTGCGCGCCGCCCGCCGGCGCCGGCGCGCGCCCCGACGGCGCCGCCCCCTCCGCCGCGCTCGCCTCGCCGCCCGTCTGCATCGACCAGATGACGCTCGCCGATGTCGATGTGTGCTCGCTTCTCTTGCCGTCTCTCATCATTCATCATACAATATTCTATTCTTACTATACACTCGCCTGCCCTCTACCTTTAATATTTCATAGTTCGGCACGTGTAGGCTCACCACGGCTTCGATAATATTGTAGTAGTGTCGATTATTTTAATTGAGCGATTCGATGGCCGATGTATTCGAATGCCTTTTAGTTTTGCGTGGTCGCACCGGTCGGTCGGTTGGTAATAAATTCGAAGCCACTTCGAAACGGTTCGTCGGTCGTACCTGCGGCGCATTTTAATAGGAGTGGTTCCGCGGAACGTATTCCGAGCGTACTGTGTGTGTGGCAGATGGCTTCGTACGCGCCCGCCGTGCTGCAGACCATCACCAACCCGGACGGGTCGGTGTCGCTCATCCAGGTGGACCCCAACAGCCCTATCATCACGCTGCCCGATGGTACCACCGCGCAAGTGGTTAGTATGGTAATTATATTTATTGTATTATATATTATATTACATCACTTCACACATCCTATTCCTGAAGTCCTCACACGCACTTCACTATAGTATTATCAACATCTGTAATACACTGCTTTCTTTTGAAATTTTAGTTTTCAAGTTTCCAAATTGAGAATACACACTCACAGTACGTATATTTAAACTTCCAAATGAATATTCTTTCTCATTAAAACACATAAAAACGCTTATCGCTGGTTACCTCATATTTTATATAACCGCAACTGAATTGTTAAAAATGAAGTTTCACAAAATAATTATTTAATGAAATTTAAATTTTTATAAAAAATATTGTTGCATCGTAAAATAGAAGCGTTAAAACAGCCAGACGAGAGTCCACACACAAGAGACACAAGAACAACAATAGTATAGGTGCAGAGTATAAAGTATAAAGAGGTAGAGTGTGCGCACCGTGTGCAGATCCACAGCGGCGAGGGCGGCGTGCCGGCGCTCGACGGCGACGGCGCCGTGGCCGTCGACCTCAACGCCGTGGCCGAGGCCACGCTCAACCACGACGGCCAGATCATCCTCACCGGCGAGGACGGACACGGTACCACACCGACACACCGACTTACTACCCACCTTCTACAAATAATCAAATACAAAAAAATTCATTGCCATATTTTACTCATCCTTAGAGTTCACTGCGGGGATTGCTTTGAATCCTACGATTGACTTACATCATATCAACTGACACTATCGTGATATCATTCACATCTTCGTACTGATGAGAGATATTGTAAACGTTAAAATTGTAATGGATATAGTTTTTTCTTTAAAAGTATATTTTCTTTAGAATAAATATAATGTACAATTATTATCTGGCTACCGTTACACATTTTCTATAAATCTATTTACTCGTGTCGCCGTGATAAGGCACGCTGACCGAGTGCGAGTTGCAGTCTTAACACGTCTTAAGAAATTAATAAAGATTTTTAAGGTGTACGGGATTTTCTCCTGATACTTATACTTTTTATAATCATAATGAGTGATATTTATAATGTATACATTCGGTGATTTCAGGTTACCCCGTTTCAGTGTCGGGTGTGATAACGGTGCCCGTGTCGGCCAGCGTGTACCAGTCAATGGTGGCGACCATGCAGCACCACGACGGCGTATGCGTGGCGCCGCTCGTGCAGGTGGCAGCACTCGCGTCCTTACAAACCTCACAAACCTCACAAACCTCACACACCTCACACACTTCACACACTTCACACACCACACACACTAGATCCATACGATCCTTACAAGGGTTCACTGCGCGGACACTCACAACGGTTAAAATTGAAATAGATTAGGGTCCCCAAGACTCATTCCAATCGATGCTCCGATTCGTTACAAGATCGCCTCAATGCCTAAATAACGTGGTAATATATCAATGTCAATTGATGGGTGACTAGTATTAATTAGTTAGGACTAATGGAGTCTGTCCTGTTAATTCACAGGCTAGCTAATGAATTGATCGTCGCGAAACAATTCATTTTTAATTTATTTCACTTGCCATACGTAGTCACGTTATCTATTGTTTGTACCTAGGAAATAAAACAAATCTTTACTAACACATTTCAGAAACATGTGTCTAATGTATTGTTATGTGCTGAGTTTTAACATCACATAGAAGTTAACGCTTTTTAAGCTGTGACAAAGTCACATTTACCATAGCACAAGGTTAGTGTAGGTAGATTGCAAAATAAATACCAAAATTATTAAATTACAATACTAGTCAATACTAAAGAATAATCTAATATTTCGTATTATATATTTATGTTACATTTATTTTGGCACTAAAACATAGATTAGTATATATAGGGTATATATTAATAACTTTATTTTAATATATGACAATAATATTTTGTACTAAAAAATTTGTCAATAAGAAAATGATTCCATAATTTGTTTTAAAGCCAGTAACTTGTCAAGAGCTTTAAGTTTGCCCGCTTTAATGTTTATGCCCGCTTTAAAGTTTTGTAAGAAAACTAGACATGAAGTCAACAAAACAATTAAAAACAATTAATTATTGCTACTAAAAATGTTTTTTTGGCTGAACTTAGTTTTCGCATTTGCTTTATCATCAGCGCCCTACGACGTTATACTTATACAAAATCCTAAATATGCCGTATACATATACCTCACAATAACAATCCATGCCATTATATTGTACACACTGTTTTACATATAAAACAATCGTTTTATTCTAAATATATGTAATTTTATAAATTGTGATATTTTTACATAAAAAAGAAGTCCCGAATAATTTTATTTATTGTCTAGATCTCTGTTAAGCTTGTTACAAAGAGTTTATTTTACCTTATTAGCATAATATTGTTTTATTACATATATTTTATGCCGAATTAAGAAATGTTCTATGTTCAATCTACTGTTTTGTTGTTTATGAAACTGTTAGGAATGACTGGCTTGACATATATGATACTATATATTTAAATTGTTAATATTTGAAGCCCTTTTGCATGTCAATATAGTTCCTAAATAATATTACAGTTCACAGTTTGTGCATTTTTATAGTGATGATGTATATTATTTGCAACCACATTAATTCGCCAAATTTTGACATGGCTATGAATAGGCATGCTTTTTGTATTTAATAATATTTTTATATTCGTTTGAATTATTTGTTTAATAGTGTGTGTGCAATTAAGCGGGGCTTATACAACAAAATTTACGACCGAAGTCCTGGGTCGGATTTATTGCTAGTTTTCGTACAATTTGTTAAAAAAAGTCCTCCTAAACTGCCAACAAAAACGATATCTCCAAACATGCTCTAGCGTTATGTTAAAGAGCTCGTCAAGAGCTGCCATATTAGTCTAAAAATCTATTTAACTTGAATGGTTTAAAAATATTGTTTGTTTGTTCATATTTTGTTTCGTTGCTTGTGGTTGTTCGTCTATAGACGCTTGCGTATGATACCCCTAGCGCATAATATATTTGTTATTTATTCCTGTTCATTGTTACCTCTGAAAGTACGCTCGTCTCAATTCCGACCCATAAGGTGCTACCAGTATATCTTTAATCCTTATTAATTTAGGGATAGATTTACAGTTTTGTATTTTATATTAGAATTGAATACTAATTAATTTCATTATATTTTAGGCAATTATTTTCGAAAGACTATATAAAATTTATACGCTTATTCGTAAAAGCTCAATAGAATTGGGCTCTCCAAGACTTTAATATGTAACGATTATAACGGGTGGAAACGTGACAAAACATACAGTAGCACAAAGTCCTACTGTTAAGAAAGTTAAATTTTTACAATTTCCTGAAAATTAACAAAAAATATAGTAACATGTGATCGAAAAAGATTAAATTCATAGATTTTCAATTGCTCCTTGTGACAAAGTAGAAATTGCGGAATAACGAGTGGGGCTGTAAATATGGTATGCAATAAAATAATTATAAAAATTAAGTACCTATGTTATCAAAATCATCATCAGAAGGAGGGGGCTGTGGGGTTGTGGAACTGCATTGCGCCAGTGACATGAACTGAAATCATAAAAGCACACCCTAGATTTCTTGAATATTGTATGTACCTACATATGTGACGAAGTTGTTGAATTAAAAACATATCTGCAGTATTGTTGTATACCCATATGGTATATTAGTTTTATTTGTACATTTTATTTCTGTTGACTGCATTTTGTTTTTGTTTTTTATTAGACGAATGTTTTGTTACTCGGGGAGTTTTATGTTATCAATTGGACTATTATGACTACTAAGGGTTAATCGGGTGTTATCATCCAGGCTGTGGCTTCTCATCCTGCCCACCGGTAAAGTGCATACATGCTACTTCACAACAAGTCAAGGGGATTAAGTGGGTAGTATGAAAGCTGTAAAAAGGTTTGTGCCTTAAATTTAATGTTGCTTTAATTAAATTTTATTTTTAAGAAATTATGCTGTTACGTCAATTTAGATATATTAAAAGGAGAGCGATTGAAGTCTGGATGATACTTGGATTGATTAGCCTTTAACGTATAAAAAAACATGTTTTATTTGCATTTTAAATAAATATTTTTCATGTTGAAAAATTGTGTATTAAAAATAACATAAAAGTCCCTTAGTGTAGTTACAAGTATACGCAACTCCGTGTGCGGGGCGCGCCAGGAATAAACAGCAGTTTGTGTCGAGTGTATCGTTTCATTTTTATTTTGTACCACTTGCGCTTCGATGCACCCGTTGTGGTTTGTCAGTGTTGCCAGCATGTTAAGGTGTGTATCTTTTTATCATTTTCGCTTGCTAGTGTCTCGATCTGATACCGCATTTTTTTATGAATTTGTTGTAATATATTGTTGCTGCTCAGTCATAAGCATTTCAGTCATGAACATGTAAAAGGCATTGATTTAGGAGGTGACCGAGTGCATACAAGGGGATCGAGAATATTTTTCCAATGCCGCAATAGCCGTGAGTTCACATTAGTATCAATAGTCGAGGATGATGAGGTCTTGTCACTCGGTGCACCTCCGCGGGAGCTACGTGAGGGAGGCTCGTCGGAGCTGAGTGTGTGCGACGTGCAGGTGGAGCAGAACGGAGAGGCGCTGGAGGCCATCTCCATGAGCGGCGGCGTTGCGCAAGTCATGCTGCAAGGCGCCGAGCCGCAAGTGCTGCAGGTGCTCAGCCTCAAGGACGCCACGGTGCTCACCAAGCACATGGTACGTCAACTGCTAGCAATCATACAAGCGATTTTTGAACCTCGGGAATATTATACTTTAAAAGATTTTTGTCTTTGTCAATAATTTTGAAACTAAATAAAATAAGTCTAACTTTGTACTTTGTTACGGTGCGACTGGTCCATCAATTTAAGGTCGCTCAGCGATCTATGGAAAGGTCTATGCTCGGGGTCTCTCTGAAGGGTCGCATCAGAAATAAGGCGATCTCACAGAGAACCAAAGTTATCGACATAGCCCAAAGGATTAGTAAGCTGAAGTGGCAGTGAGCTGGGCACATCTGTCGCAGAACCGATAGCCGCTGGGGCAGACGTGTTCTGGAGTGGAGACCGCGACTTGGCAAGCGTAGTGTAGGGTTCTTTCTAGCTAGGTGGAGTGACGATATACGCAAAGTGGCTGCTAGTAGTTCGATGCGGAGAGCCTATGTCCAGCAGTGGACCGGAATAGGCTGATGATGATGATGAACTTTGTACTGGTTAAAGTAGTTGTAGTAGCTTAAATTACTATTAAAATTTTCGTACAACAACCCGATCTTCTCGGGCAGCAATCTAAACCTAAAAATATAGCACAAATCCCTAGGAGATAGTGGAATGCCTTCAGAAACTGCGTCGCATCACTCGACATGCTTTTAACTGCACGAAATAGGGATGATTCAAGTGCACGATGAATGTCGATATGACGGACGACGACGAAATTTCTTTTAGGCTCTCTTGGTTACAACTCGCTGGAAGTCAGGAGATGGAGGGATCAAATGGCTATGATGTGTAAGATTTTGAGAGGTATGGTCGATGCCCCGGATTTACACGCGGAGCTATGCATGCAAACTTTATGTCCCAAACAAATACCTCCGAATCAGGAAGCACAAACTTTTCGCCGTTCCTACTTGCAGTACAGTAGCCCGGTCGAGGTCTCTGATACCGCGTTCCCTGTCTGCTCTCAATGCTCTCCTGGATGCTGCGCCACACTGTGACTTGTTTGCGGACGAATGGAAGACGATATTGTCGGAGTGTCTTGAGTATTGTGAAGTGAATGCGTGATGTATGATTGTTAACATTGAATTAAATAGATTAATATTATTGCCTTATTGACATTTTATTACTAATTAAATGATTGACTGACATATTTTGCTGACATTGTATCATTTAAACTGAAATTGAAATATTCTAGTGTTTAATTTAATTTAATCTCTTGTTCGAACGTCATTTACTGTTGCAAATAGTTATACTTGTAATTGGTGTATAACTGTACTAATTATTTCAATAAATAAATAATAATAATAAATAATATCCAATGTGACAGGTGAAGTCGGAGCGGGACGCAGTGGTGGCGGACTCCTAGCTGGCGCCGGGCGGCGCGGCGGCGGACATGCCGCACATCTCGTTCGCGGCCGACGCTGCGTACGCGTCCATCACGCTGCAGCGGCCCGCCTCGCCGCACGCCGCGCCGCACGCCGCGCTCGCGCTGCACGACGCCGCCTACGCCGCGCCCCCGCCCTCGCCCTCCCCGTCGCCCTCGCCCGCCCCCCGCCGCTCCCCCGACCACTAGCTGTACACGCGCTCGGCGCAAAGTAAAACAAGGAGTAAATCGTTCACTCGTGCAGTACAATTGAGTAGTTTGCTCGTGGTTGCGTGAACGGTGAGCGCGAATCCCTCCTACGGACCAAAGGATTTGTACCGATTTGACTTGCGACCTGGCGCACTGCCGGAGGAAGATACTTGTTTTAGAAAATATCTTTATATAGATACTTACATGTTCTCGTATATAATTACCGAGTAGCATATTTGCTAATATTTAACATTATCCATTAACAAGTTTTATGAACGAATGTTAATGATGCCCTTTCCCAATAAGATTATACGTTGGTATGAAGTTGAATCGGCAGTTCTTGTTGCCGCTCTGGATATTATCAAACACAGTGAAAGTTACTGTGAAAAATATTGTGATTATTATGCATTAATGTAAATTATCTGTCAAGCTACTAGTACGTAATACATACAATTATCAGTGTGGTCAGTGTTCAAAACTTGAACGAATGTAAGAATAGGCGATCCGCCGTGGATCGATCTCGAATCTTATAGAAGTAAATCTTGTATTAAAAAAATAAATAAGCTATTTATTCATGTATAGTGTAATAAATGGCAAATTAGAAAGGGCAGGACACGAATTTTGTATATAAAACCTTACCTCCTGCTCGTTTGTCGCTGCCGGCACTTAGGTTTGTGCAATATTTTGTTTTATTTACAACTTTTAATTTATTTTTATATTATGCCAAAGATAGCATTATGTTGTTACGCGGTGGGATTGTAAATATATTGGCGATAAACGAGATATAAAATATAATAATGTGTCATAGGATCGTTCTAGTCGTAGTTGTTTCTACTTGTAAATATTTCAATATCCTCAGTAGACGCACGGCGCACGTGTGGCCGCACCGCGCCGCCTGCCCCTACCCTTATGATATAGGTAATAATTCCTCATGATGTTTTTATTGCCTTTACGCTAATATTGTTACAACCGTCGAGTTCTTGTTTATCGTACTTAAAACGCAGTATTTAACCGGTAAATATCTCATCTATCGACTTTTTTGACTCGATAGAATAGATATTTTAAAAACACAGAAGTGACTTCATATCGTAGATATGATAGTGTTCGTAAAACCTATCTGTAAAACATACATTCCCTTAGTACTTATTTTTATTTATTTAACTTATTCGTTAAGCGTATGTATTGTTATAGATTTAATTTATTTTGTACAGAGGTATTGTTTTAACTAGTCTTGATTCTAGTCTTATGTAATTAGCTAATCGTTCTAGTCTGACAGCGTGGTGTACGTACGTAAAGAGTGAATCGGAAAATTTAATATTAACGAACTTTTCTGTCATTTAAAAGTTGTAATAAAATTTATCTAGTTGAATTAATTGAATGTATCTAATAATATAGTCCAGTGCATATTTGATAACTAGTCGAGAGTATCCTAACGCAGGGTCAAAACGATTGTAATCTTAACGATGTTTAAAACTTTTTCATATAGGGTCTAACTAAATAAGCCTTAAATGGAACGCGATGCTTCAAACTGTGTGGTGGAGACCGGTCCGTTGGTTTGATCGAAAACATAATAGGTTGTACTCTCCACGTTAAACGTAAGAATAAATTAATTGATTATTTATATGATTATTATAGGTTAACTCGGTGGATAAGGTAGTTGTCATAGAAGAGTACAAATATTTCATATTATAATGTATTCTTTTAGGTAGAGCTCTCTTCGAATACCGCAGATGCAAGTTGCTCGTTATTTTTTTCATAATTAATGTGATAATATTTGGTACCAACACATTATAGTCAAACAATGTCGAAAGTTCTAAAATGGACGGGTTCAATACTGAACTGTAATGGACGAGTATTCGCCAAACGTGCAAGTTTTAATATTAAACTTGGGTAGGTTTAGTAAGTACAGTAAGAAAAGCCAACAATTTGAAAATGAAATATGCTTTTCATCGTTATTGATATATTCCCCCCTATTAGTGTGATCTTCATTCAACGTACCAAAACTATTAAATATGCATTATAAGATATCTACCTTCCCAGCTGGCGTTACCGTCGTCGGATATATTTTGTTTTACGAAAAGACAGTTACGAATAGTATTATTCATTTATGTTTATTTTAACTTTTGTTTTTTTGTCACGTTTTATTTGATCGTATTACGTTTTGTTTACTTTTCTTTTTATTGTGTATGATTGAGTTTTATCCTTACGGTATAGAATGAATAATGCACAATTTTGTTGTTAAGCAATGACCTGTGGTTGTAAATAATTGTATGACTGTGTGAATCCTGCAATCATTAAAGTATTTACGTATATCTGTTTTATTTTCTATCTTAGCTCTGATAATATTTACCCCGGGAAGCTGATGAATGAATCTCAACTGGAACTTTCCATCTTAGTAGACAGTCTTTAGGGAGTAAACACAAACAAGTAGTGTCAGTTACTAACAGTCGAACGCACAGTGTTCATGAGTTAACCTTATATTATATTTTTCTTCGTCTAAACTGGGTACACAAGATATATCAATTTAAAGATGAGTCATGATAATATTTAATGATGATATTCGACCCATTATAATTCCACTGTTGGAATATGGGTCTCCTCTCGTATTGAGAGGGTTAAGGCCATAGTCTGCCACGCTGGCAATGTACGTATAGTAACATTTAAAATTTTTGTTACTTCATATGATAATGTAAGTTGGTACGTAATAAGTATGTGATGCAGACGCCTAAAATACCGTTTTTGAAACATTTGTTTGTTTGTTTTTCTCATCATAGCTAGCATTTTTAACAGTAACTTTCATGGTTCAAAATTATTATTGGAGGCAAAATCAATGATTTATATGTACCCGGTTATCTATTGAAAAGATATATTCACGATGATGGATTCCGATAGGAAATTACGGCAAGTATCGATGTGTTCGCATAGTTATAAATAACAAATAAAATAACCAATTGCTATTAATATTATTATTATGACTTAAAGGGTGTTTTAGCAAACATTTTTGGTAATAGACAAAATCAATCATCCGTTAATCAATTATCCATTAGAGATTGTGTGTCCCTGTACCCTCGGCCTACCGTGTAAAGGACCCGGCGTGACGATATAATAATAATTTAGTCAGTTGTATTATTTTTAAAGTAAACTCCCATTTCACAGGTAGTTTTTTCAAAGTAATAGCGCTGAAAGTTCCGGCACGCACTTGACTGAAGTTATTGACGTCATTAAGATCGCGACTTTTGCTACAAAAGCGATGGAAAACATTATAACGAAACTTATACTTTTTAAAGTTCTCCTTGATGTCGTCTATGGCCTGTGAAGTCTACGAATGCGCACTTGGTCAATGGCAGACTATGGCCTTATCAGTCCCTTCTGCAAGAAGACTTGTGTTTAACGACAACGGTAAGAAGATTGTTTCTGTGTTGATGCTTGTGATGATGATGATGATAAAAATATATTTTGAATATTAACCAAGTTCACCGCAATCAATTTCCTCCAACAGAACGTATAGATACAGTAAATTATAAGTGGTACAATAAAAAATTCAAACATGAGGCGGACCGTCAGTCAAACTACATATTTTATAGATTTTTGTAGTATGTAGCATTTTTCTTTTTGTTATTATATCGTCACGCCAGGTCCTTCACAGTGTAAGCGTACAGTAGCGGGTGCCAAATATCTCTAACCTTGTACAACTGACATGCTTCTTCTAGAATAGTCACTGCTTTTATGTATGAGTAATACCGCAAGCCGGTTTCGTTCAGAACGAGGAAATGATTATGTACAGATATGGTAAAGTTGTATTCGTCTTTGTACACAACCGTGTATACATACCTCGCACTCGACTGGGAGACGCGTTGCTACACATTTTAATACATTAAAAAATATATAACGCGAAACGTGCAGTACGCGAACGTTGGCTTAAGCACAGAACGGGTGGGGGAAGTGGCGATAAGCCGGCGGCTCGAGTTGAAAGCGTAATGGCTACTAATGTAACCAAAAGAAAAGTGCGCCATATCGCCCCATCAATCACGCCATGACCCAACGCGCGAACACGTGGGGAAATCATAACGTCGCTCTTGTGTTGTGCGAAGCCTTAAAGAGTTGTGTATGACGTGCAGGAGTTACCTACCCGTTACTTTATTTTTCAAATACGTTGTTAAGACGTTTGATGGATTGCGGAAAATGTTACCTCTGTTGAAATAACCCACGGTTTGAACGTTAACTGCATTGTTAAAGTTCACGCACCGTACGTTTCGCCTTGTATATATACTGTTAACGCATTAAAATATACAGCAACCCGCCTCCTAGTCGAGTGCTAGGTATACAGTTACCGTTGTATGAATATAAAGACGTAGTATACAATTTTACGATATACAAAAATATTTTTGTGAGCTCCATACAGATACACTAATTTTATAAATACGAAAGTAATTGTGTATTAGTCTGGAATGTTTTCGAGTTGAGACCGCTCGCTGAACTGAATTTTGTGAAATTTAATATGCAGATATGAACGTTCATATCTGTTCACTACACATATGTGTTTACTCGAACACGTACATATTCGAACACAAGTTGTTTTCATTTTGATTACTTTTTCTTCCCTTTTCCACTTTTTTCCACCATTAATTAAATTTATATGTTACATAACGAACCATTATCTGTCAAAATTATCTGCCAAAAGTCAAATTATCTGTCAAAAGTTCTTCAAGAGCAATGTCATAGAAATAATAATAATTACGATGCGAAATTCATTTGTCTCACCCTAACCAGTTGCCTGACGAAGCGGATAACGCCTAGATACTGTTAGCAACTAATTGCTAACTAACTTTAATATTTCCATTACGTTTCAGTAAATCTCTTTGATTGGTCGGATAGTTGTTAATATTAGCGTTATAGTTGTATTAACAGAGTTTTGGTTCTATCGAAATTCGTGTACCGGAACGGCGTTTTATTTCACACTTGGAATATTCCAGACTCCTCTCCACTGAGCGCCCTTTGAACCCGACGACGTGGTTTAATGTCTATGTTTACCTGCTGGATTTCCCATGTTATCTCACTTTGAAGTGTATTTAC
The DNA here is from genome assembly GCA_018245595.1 of Microceris scylla. Lineage (NCBI taxonomy): Eukaryota > Metazoa > Arthropoda > Insecta > Lepidoptera > Hesperiidae > Microceris > Microceris scylla. Next base: position 25,937 of record DWDT01000101.1, read on the forward strand.
CAATTAAATAACGACCACCACGCTTGTTACCCTCGAGCGAGTTTTTTTTTTGTTGAATTTTCGTCAACACTATTTGGAAAATCTTAAAACTAATGTTTTTAGATATGTACTTACATACATATTTTTTGTTTAATGCGCCTGTGTTTCGTTTTATATACAAAGATTTAAAATTTGTGAAGCGTTAAAGTATTTTAAAAGCTGTTTTTTTTGGATTTAATAATAAAACTATAGTTTCATTAAAAAAACTAGATAGGCGCATTTATTTTTTAGCACAATATAATCACCAAAAAGCACTGCTAAAAACTAAATTTATATTTATATCCAATCATATTTATTTCAATTTTCGTACAATCACTCAAAAAACATGAAAAATTAGACATACAAACAAAGTAGCCCAAAAGTGTAATAAACATTTCGGAGGCCACATTTTATTTAAGGAAAGAAATGCTTTAAAACTCGAGGAGGTATCACAGTGTACTATAAAAATAAATAAGGGAGTTAAAAACGAGTAATAGCTAAATAAATGTGTTCAACCCCTTAAATTTATTGCCACGAGATTTGTGTGGCAAATTAAACGTAAATCTTTTTAACACTTGCACGCACTTAATACATACAAATTACCATTTATATGTATATTTTTTCTTTAATTTCTTAAACTTAAAAGTACCTATACTTCTATTTGCAATGTCTCTGTAAGATCTCTTTATCAAATCTCCTTGGATAACTGTTTCTGCATAGGCTAGTTGTTCATTTATTAATTTGCAATTTAAAATATTAACGTCTTTGTAATGTAAGCAACTGTCTGAAGAAAAAGATAATATGATAACGAAGGAAGACTCGTAATGATTGTAGCGATGGTACATACGTAACATTCTAGAATGGTTAATTTTAATGAGTTCCATGTATTTAGTATTGCAGATTTTTTGTTTTGTTCGAATAATGAATATTCTAATAACGTATTCAGTAATGTTAATTTTATATTATGCAATACCACGAATTTTGCAAATAATTCCACGTAATTTTTTACGTTCGGTTCCATGGCATTCGTTAATGATTTTTTTTTCAAGATTTATACCGGTAATCTACAATATCGATCTACGTGGCCAGTTATTAATTGTTCTCGCTCCAATGGCTCCGGTATAGCAATTCGATTGGTATATTATAGTGAATGTAAGAATTTTTTTTAAAATCTGAAATTTGTTACAAGTAGATATGTATTTTTTTGGTCTTTAATACATACATACTTAGTCTGATATAACTTAAGTGTATGTCATAACCCGTAGATATTAAAATGCCCCGAAAAGGATTTGCTGTTAAAACTCCTATCTTAGGATTATTAGGGTTCTAAAATAATACGAAAACAATTAAATTTAAAAATCGCAACCATTATTGAAACTCCAGCAGAAAAGCCGTTTTTCTAGCTGCTGTATATTACCGAACTCGTCCATAATGTGCATACGAAATTATAGAACCTGACGATGGCGACTCTTAATCCGCACAAAATAAAAAAAATCCTTGTCTACAACCAAAGGAGCGCAATCAGTGACAAGACGCCAACTGGCCGTCTTATGGAAATGAAGATAAAAGAAATCAAGACCCTCGATTGTCTTGAAAACCCATAAGAAACGAAGAGAACAGACGGCTGAATCATTCGTAATTCGAGACGGGTATATGGATAGCGCTTATTATATTACTATTACGAATCAGTATATGACATGAACATAATTATCGTCTGACTCACGCCCGTCCGCGGTCCCACCATCGATCGCCACATTGTTTTCAACATTACTTGCATCAACTGAGGCTATCGGTCACGGATCGGCTACCATCAGCTTTGTTGTACCGTCATTATCATCATTATTGTGTACGTCTTCGTTTGGGTTATTCCTTCCACATTCATTAACTCCTTACGTGATCGCTATTTCTGACGGTTTTTTCGCCTCAAATCTATTGCAAGAAAATTAATTACTGAAATCAGAGTACATGTATAAAAAGAAAAAAATTTAAAGAATACGTCAGATCTGTAAGAGCGGAGATATGTGGCCTAACACCGTTAGAGACTTGGCTTGAAGATATAACAATCATTACGGAATATACCTGTGAAATTTTTGAACCCGCGAAAGTTATTTTATGTAACACAATGGAGATTGTTTCTTTAACATATGAAAAAGGTATGCCTAACTGGAGCGTGAAATGCTTTCAACGGGTCTCTTTCGAGCGCAACGAAACTGTTTTATGCTATCAACTTTGCAAATTCTACGGCGGCTGTTGTCGAGTGTGCTTCAAGTATAAATTGTGAACTTATTTACATGTGCAGTGGGGGAGGGAGATTCAAGATATGGGCCTATATAATGCTTTCACTCATTAGTGTAGCAGGGGTGTAATGCGATACAATAGGAATTCTTATGGGTTTGTACCTTGTGGTACCCCTCGGCGGATTGGTGAAGAGGTTTGCGTTTGCATTTGTGTCACGTGTCGGCTTACGTTTATTCCTTGTGATCAAATTTCGTTCAATGAAGAATTTAATTTAACACACAACTACGATTTCAAAAGCCTTAATAATGGTTTCACTACTCATTATCAATAACATAATTAACCTGTTTAAGTCTATAGCTGGACATAGGTCTCTCCTGAGTTATTTTCGTCCATAACCCCACGTTGGGCTTTCGGTTGCGGGATCGAAAAGTACGGCGTCTTGTAGCACCTACCCTGCCACTTATTGTGTAAGAACAATTTTCCATATTCTTATAATAACGCCGTGGCATACTATGTCTATAAGGGGTATACGATAAAAGAGTTAATGATCATGAACAAATTTAATAGTATTATTAATTTGTAATATTAAATCATCT
>DWDT01000102.1:0-28703 GCA_018245595.1 Microceris scylla
GCGAACGAATGAAACAATCAATTAATAATTTGTTAGTATATATATACGTAACTTCACGCCTGTAATCCCCAAAGAGGTAGGCAGAGGAACACTCCCACGTTTCACCGGTTACGTTTACGTTCCACTATGGAATAGGTGGTGAGCCTATTGCCATCTATCGGGCACATATCCAGACTCCGAACCACTACTAGAAAATCTAAATTACAAAATGTATAAACAATATTATGATGTTTATAAATATATATGTATTTTGTCCGTACTACCCAATATCCAATTAACAACTTTTATATTAAACCGATTTATAAAATGTTTTTACGTTACCACTGGTTTATTTATACATATTTACCAATTTTGTAGGCACGGTGGCAGCTCAGCTTTGTATACTCCACGGTTGCTCTAGTTAAGAAGAAGCCTTTTGTGTTTAGTGGTTGTAAACGGAGGTTCGTGACGTAGAGCACGTATATAGCATACTAAGGAAACTGTATTGAGCGTATAAAACAAGAGTAATCTCGGTAATAAATTTGTTTATGCCTAAGAACAAAATAAGCAACAAGCATTTATCTTAACCCAGCGTGCTTACGAAAACGGGAATGTTTTTTTTTATTAATGTCGAATTGATCCTTAATAGTGTTTTTTTTGTCATTGGCCCAATTCAATATTTAGTGAGCCTAGATGTTGAGCAGGGGTTATGGGTCCGACCCCCACTCAGAATAAGTATTTCAGTAATGTCTTAACGTCAGTAATGTTTTGTATTCGATGTTTAAGAATGTACATATTTAGAAATGTGAGTATGTGTGTAGTTTGCCAACCCGGACTTGGCCAGAGCGAATTATGGCCTTAACCCTCTCAATATGACAGGAGACCCATATTCCAATTAAATAGTGGAATGACAAATGGGTCGATTTGAGATTTGAGAGTGTGTGTGTTTATCTGCTGTCTATTTATCATTAACTGGTTCTATGTAATTTGAGTTCGGATAGCTTTAAATTAGTTTTTCCAAATTATTTTTATTAGTATTTATAAAGACAGATTGAATTGCGTTTTTAAATGAAATATCCGTACTTTTACAATACAGTGGATGTTTTAAACAAAAGATGGTACAGTTATAATTACAGTTCAGTCAAAAACGGAGCAAAAGAGCTCTCCTTGATGAGTGGTGGGGAAAAGGTACAAATAACCTTTTCTTCCCATGGCATGTACTTCCGGTAAACATAATCTAAGATTATCGGGCTAGACTAAGGTACATTTCTTATTACGAGTGAAAAGCGACAAGAGCGGTGAAGAAAAATAATATTAACCTACATACAATCAGCCATATTGAATAAATCAAATGAGTATTCCATAAAAGAAATTGTGGCGCGAAATAATTTTAATATAAGCACTACGAAAATAAAATTAATTAATCATTGAGTAATGTGAAACGCGCAAGTTTCTAGACATGTTGACTGTTCGATGGTCACAAGCCGAGTGATGATTGTTCGGTACGCCATAGGCGTTAGTGTGTTAATTATTCAACTCTCCGCTGGATGGAGCTGATACTAATATAATTCGAAGATACATATTTTTAGGTTTCCTCCACTATTTATATCAATATTTAATGGTTTTAAAATAGGTATTGACTGTTATTAAAATTTTCTCTTTCACTAATGACAAAAGAGGAAAAAGGAGAATAGAGTTTAGAAAGTCATTCGGGGCTGGTAACCCGTTGGTGATATCGGTGGTGTTTGTCAGTCTAAAAGATAAAAACAAACAATGTAGTATTAATTAGACGTGCTCAAAGGGGATGACAAATTCTAATTCTAGGAGAACATAAGTTTGATTACGTTAGCCATGAATAAAAAGGGTATGATAATGGGGATGATAGAGTTAGGCCGTGTATCACAATGAGTGAGACAACTACCTAAGAGCATGAGTATGACTACGTGACTAAAATGTTTAGTCAGCCGTAAAAATCCGATTGAATCCGATAACAAAACAAGGGTTCCCTTGTAAGAGGTTCCTTTGAAAAATATTTCCTAATAGTTGAATCGGAACGACGTATTCTCATGACTGACGGGATTTTTGACTTAAACTTCAGAAATTCCTTTCTCTCTGTCTGATATTTTTAATGTTAGGACTTAGTTCATAGGTCGTGGTAGATCTGACTAGGCACGGCTGCGTGCCTTAGCCGCCTCCAAGCAGGAGCGTAGGCGATGCGAGATGCCATGCTCGGCGATTGCCAACAGGCATGTTTATCGTGAGGATTATGAGCAATAGCCTCTGATAGAACGACTATGATCATCATTGGACTGAGAGCGGCTGATGATGACGGGCATAGGGTGTTCTTCACTTAGGCGGAGTGATCATATATGAAAAGTGGCTGCAGCAGTTAGAAACGAAGAACTGCAGATCGAGTTCAGTAGTGTGATGGAGGGGAGTCCTGTATCTAGAAGTGGACGGGAATAATGCCAAATTTATGATACATACGAATATGTCTACATGAAAACATATGACTCAATATGTTTTCCTTTACCGTTACAACAACTGACATTTAATGTATATAAATCTTCTTATAAAATAAATACAATAGGAACAAACATTTCCTTAACTACACAAACATTATTGACATGTAACTTTTTATATATCCGTCGTGATCACAAACGAACTTTTATCAAATATTTCCACTTTATTTCAAAGTCATTAAAACTTTTCGCAACACAAGGCTTATAACAAAATTTTCCGAAACAGTAAATATTTTGCTCAGTTGAGGACGAACAAATGACATGCGAAAGACAAACAGATTCAGCATTATTTTAAATTATAAGTATGTCGCCATTTCTGTACGCCTCATCGGCGTCCATTAATTTTCCGATGCGAGCAACTCTTGTTATGACACATGTAAACTTCTCACAGAATTATACGACTTTCTGATAAATATTCTGGTGGTAGATCGAACTGTTGGTTTATAAGGTCTAGAACCCACGTTTCGTCAGATTCGTTTGTTATTCGCAAAAATAGTGATACCTATGATCCAGATTTAGGATATTTCGAAGGATTTAAGACATTACGAAGTCCGCGTAATTCCATTAAATTTCCATTTAAACAACCATTGAAGGTTTTTCTATATTCCAAGTACACGACTGAATCTCTCAACAAGAGGGAACATGTTACAAACGTTTATAATTCCAAGTATTACGACAAAAGTTATGAGCAAATGATATTATGATAAAGGATTTATAATCCTTATTATAAATTGCGCTGTCTTTTACGCAAAATGTTTTCTCAAAAGCGACGCTTTAATTAAGACGTGTTTGTATTAAAATAGGGTATTTGAGAGGGATTTGTCACTTGACTAATGCGTACGGAGTGACGGCCTAGTCGATAAGATTTTAAATCTTTTGAGAGAATTTTGAAAAATGTAGTAGGTAGGTATATTTCATAGTGGGAGGTCAACGTAACTGGTGAAACGTGGGAGAATACCATACACTTCTGTCTAAATCTTCGGGGATTACAGACATGATGTAATTTTTTTTAAGAAGAAGAGTACAAAAGACAGGAGTAATAACCGAGTTTTTAGCTTCATAAGTACACACATACGAATAAAATAATCTTTTGAAAACACCACTGCTATATAAATTGAAAGTAGGCAGAATCCGTGTTGTATGTAGTAATCAGACAGCTGATAATACACGAGTAGGTACAATACATATGTATATTTATAAATGTAAACATAATATGAGTACATATATATATATTATGCATAATAGTTTTTTTCCACCCTGACCCAGATACAAATATTTGTGTTCGTCACAAAAATACTGACCCTGAGTGGGTAGTCCTGGTAAACCCACGACACCCAGCTAATCAATCAGGTACCTGCACTACACACAGGAACTACGGACTATAAAACATTGTGTACTGTTTAAAAATGTTTACTAGGTAAATATATTCAGAGTGCATGACAACCTATTATGCTATAAACATAAACTAAGATAATTTACAATTGCTCACGAAAAGATAAAAGAAAGGAAAAAGAAACATGTGAAAGCATTAATATCGCGCACGAATAAAATTTTAGACGCCGTCCGACAGTCGAATTGAGAATATCTCGAATTTTATGTTTATGAATTGCTCGCTATGAATCATAAAATACGTTTAGAATGTGTTCGAGGGTGTCTTCACATTTATCAATATGTCATCGGCCGATCATATTAGTAATGTCTATGTTATTTATCACTGTTTGCCTCTAAAGACCCCGTTGCCCCAAAGACTCTAGGTGAGCATTTTCAGCTTACTTTATCCGAATCATGAAACGTAGTTAAGATAACAAACGACAAATTGAGTCGAAATTACTTCTTAAGATATCACGATATTTCGGCCGGGGAACGTAGCCTTTGTCCACTCTGAAATAGGTAAAATTTTTATTCACTTAAATATATCACACGAACATGCACTGCTGGATAACTTTACAATCACATCACATAGCCCCGACGAAGATTATTTAAGCGGGAACTAAATTCGAGTTAATAAGTGGAAAGACGCCCTCACCTGGAAGGCTTGGCCCTTTCACTCGAACTTTATTGACGTCGACTTGACAAATCACCTATTCTTGGTAAGTAACTTGAGGTGTATGATTCATTAGATGTGAATAATTATATACTTTAGAAAAGTCTCTCAAATGTTTTCGGGCGTAAAATAATTTGCCGTTGAGTAAAAGATGCTGTGGTAATAATAATAATAAAATGGCTAGTGATTTTGTCAGTTCTTAGAAAAACTTGTGAGACAGTTTTATGTGATGTTTTATGCCTACGTTTTGTTGTCATTGTGGGGGCAGACTTCACACGCGTCACAGAACATAATTATGTATATGCCGGCTTAACTCACGAAAGTTTTTCGGGATAGTCCGGCTAGTTTCAAGCCTGTACGAGGTCCTTCGTCATGAGTTCACGCCGATTGTAGCCAGGTCGCGGCCAAGACTCTACTCTGTTCCTACTGCCGTTTCAACTTAGAATTAGTAAAATTTTCATAAGTCTACCATCCGCCAACCTGATAAGGTTCGTACAGACGGATACAATCAATCAATGCAGTATTGTTGGTAGAAGCACGCGTCCTGAACAAGTGACGACGCGCGCGCTAAATGGCCCATGACTGGAGTTTTCGGAGCTATTAAACTGCGACCCGAACCGAGTGACATTATTGCGGCGACAGGGACAGATTAATGTGGTCCGGGTATATGAAGACGTGTTCTACGTATAAGTTTAACCTAAATTACATATTTTGGAACAGTTGTAAACGCGGCCAGCGCCAGCGGTCGCATAATGGGTGAAGCACGTAATATTGTACTTTGAACTTGGTTTGAAATGTGTAGGGTTTGTTTTTCTTTCTTAAAATTTGTCCTTATTATGCAAAATAAAACAAAAAAAAGTAACATCGTGCTTGTAATCCCCGAAGCGATAAGCAGAGGAGTGTAGTACACTCCCACGGTTCACCAGTTACGTTTAAGTCCAATGGAATATTTAGTTTGTAAGATGTAATTTGTTGTGAATTCTTTATTTAGTGTTTTATTTACATGACAGTATTATTAACCGACTCGGGATTTGAACTCAGAAAAATGAAACTATTAATGATATAGAAGCCAAATTCAAACCAATGTTAATACATGGTCCTATCAGTATTGGATTCCTTCGCAATAATGTACTTCATGTACTTAATATATACAGCTACCCATTTCAGGACATTATAATTTTAATTAACTTGTTTACATGGGTACATGCGTACCACTTACATTTAGCTCATTGAAAGATTTGAGAAATTACAAGTAGGTACACAAATAAAAAATTGATTGTCTTTTTGCTAGACTGTAGCGTTGGGCGAGTGGTAGCAAGCGCTACTACCAATCGGTCTTGGGTTAGATCCACGCGTGGAGTACTATTGGATTTTTATATATTGAAATTTCTAGTACTGGCTTGGATATTGGGAATTGTAGAGCAATATACGCACTACGTATTCCACAGTGACACGTAAAAGCGTAAACGGTGAAACGTGTGAATGTACTATCTACCTCTCTACTTTACCTCTACCTACCTCTTCAAGGATTACAGGCTTGAACTTACACTTTTGGTTGTTTTAGTTACATAAAGACAAGGTCTCAAATTGTTCGATCAAGGAATATTCACCGTAGAACCTGTTCCGTGGTGACTGAATTCGTTTAATAAGATTTAAACATCGTAAAATAAGCCGACACGGACATAACATTAAAGTTGATGCAATGTGTAACTGTTGCGGTCCTCAATTAAACACTCAAGCTCCAACCGCTCCAAGTGACCGTTTAGCTTCGACTGTTATCTCCGAGCTCGATGGCCAGATAAATCTGCTTAGTACCGAAGGGCTTTAGACGCAAATAGTTCTAGTTGTTTGTGGTTTAAAGTCACCAGATTCCAAGAACACAGTGTGTACGAAAGAGTACACAGTTTATTTTTAGTAATATTGTTACTCTAGATATAATTAAATTATCAACATCATACATGCAATACCCGACGGGGTAAGCAGAGGAGTGTAGTACACTTTAATGTTTCAACAGTTATATTTACGTCTCCCAATGGAATAGAGGGTGAGTTTATTGGCCTACTTCGGACACAATTACTTGGATTGGAGGCTGATCACTTACCTACAAGTGGGTTGTCTGTCTGTTTGTGAGGCTAAGTATAAAAAGACATTCAGACTCCAAGCCACTATCAGACATTTCTACTAGAAAATTAAGTTAGTACAATCACAGACTATAAAAATCACAGTTAACCTACTGCTGTAGCTACACTGTGTGCCCATAGCTCACCGGAAGAAACGTCTACGCTGGTCGTCAAGAGACATTCCTAAGTCAGCTGAGATAGCCGAATGCTGTAACGGTACGTTATATAAACGCCATTTTGATAAGTCAGCCAGAAATAACGACTCTACCCTGACAGGACCCGAATGTTACGTAGATATTGAATAAGACGGTTTCGAGACTAATGAATTCGAATGAATGCAAAGTTGCAGATTTGCGTTTTGCGAATCCATAGAAATGATTGTATAAATCTCTAGAGTAAGTGCATTGTGAAAAACATGAAGTGAGAAAATTAGTGGTACTTTCTATGATCGAATAGGCCAGATACTAGCTGACGGGGAAACGGAAGACTGCGAAAATTGAGTGAATCTATGATGAGAATGATAAATCTAGTAGATCAACATCAGGTCTGCAAATTTAGAGATATTAGCACTGGCTACTCTCTGCCTATCCAGCAAGAGAATTAGCGTGAATGATGTAATAATAATTACCGTCATCATAGTATTTATTTTACCAGTACTGGACATGAATATTTACAATATGAAAAGTAAAACATAAAAATAAACATATATATTGCGTTCGGCTACAAGTAAATAGTATCGCCTAGATATATCATAATACATGGCGATGAGTAAACTAAGGCTACGCTCGCTGTGTCAGCTTTTAGGCTCCACGCATTCAGCTGGAAATTGTGTACCTACACCTAGCTTAATTAAAATCGCTCATACGTTATCTAGTCACAGTATACAAGATACCTTTTTATTTATATGTGATAAAACCTAGCGAAATTAGAAGCTGATGAAGTGATATAGGTATGCTATTATTGGGATGCCAAAAGACAAAATTTTGGTCCAAATTAGTTGTGAACAATATTATTGAATAGGGTATGTCGGTTTGTTGGTTTAACTTTATAAAAGCAACTTTAATAGTGGACCTTTCAAATTATATCAACAATCTACATTAGATCGAAAGAACTTTCGAGAATAATACAAAATATATGGAAATGGAATATTTATTGCTTCGTACATATGTATATAATGTATCAACTATTTCCCAAAAAGGCGGGAAAACATTAAGGATTTTTACCATGGTTCTAAACCAATTTCGTCTACATTTTTTTAATTAAAGTAGTTCACACCCATCTATTTCATCATCATCATCAGGCTGACAATGGCCTTAACCGTCTCAATATGTGAGGAGACCCATATTCCAACAATGGAATTCTAATGGGTCGATTATTATCATATTATTATGAGCCCGCCATCGTACTGCTGGACATATGCCTCTCCAATAGCACGCCACTGATATATGCACATATGTTTTATAGTCGTTGCTAAGTACATAGTTCTTTATTTACAATAACGCTTTTACCACGGTAAAATGAAAAAAATAAAAATAAAAATGCAATAAATAAATTTAATAGAAACTCACGGTAAACCAAGCCTTATATTTTACCAGGTTGTACGATGTACGTACGTTGAGTATCCAACCGGAAATTGTGTAAATAGAAAGCCGGTGCGTTGGGGGCAGCGTCAGCGATATTCGTGTGTATACATATGTAGTGCTATGCTCCCCTCGAGCTATGTTAACTACACTTTGGTGCTGTTCAGTTTTATTCACCAACTATGGAACATGTGTTTTCGATCCAGTACCGTTATATTGTTTTTACCGGTACTGGTCATATTTTCTTCGTTAGCGATAAGTTTACTAGATATTTAGTAAAAATTCTTTATTATAAATCTTTTTTACAGTTTCACTATTAGATATTATCTCTCAGAGTTAAAAGGTTCAAAACGATAGTCTATGTCGTATGTCAAGTGTGGGTTAGCAGAGGTATGTATTGTTCGGTGATGAGGAAGTCCTTGAAAAATTTTGGGGTTTGAGAGTTTCGTATTTATTTTTATTCCAACATTTTAGCATGTTTCCGAATTACTTAAAACCCTAAAACTTTTTTCAAGTGTACATTATATCCAACAATTTGAAAAAAATAAGCATTGTTTTTAAATTTACTTATGTTACACATTAATAAAATAAGAAAAAAATTAGACAATATCGTTATTATAAGGACACTACGTATTCCACACTGGGTTTTTTTTAAATTAATTGCTTTTAACATTTGCTAGGATATAGATATCTCGTTGCGCTCTGCCCACTCCGAAAGGAACACGACGTCATATAAAAAATATTATTATAACAAACAAAATGATAATACTAATGAACTAGTTAATAATTAGAGACTAAACATTATAACGATATACATAGTATGTATAATATGAGACACTCCTCCCTAACATACGAGAGTAATGTGAGATCTACGCAATGTGTTTTTTTGCCTTTTATGGTAGCTGTACGTTCTTTTACATTTTCCAACGAAAGGAATACCAAACAGCACCGGTGCTTTAGAAGCTAAAAATTCACAGGCGATTGCAAGTTTAAAGTTTGTTTATTTAACGTTTATTCGATGGTGCGCCAAGCTTACAACTTCCAAGGAAGCGTTAAGTCTGCATCGATAAAGAGAGAGAGAATGTAATCATTGCAGAAGTTCAAATGTATAATATTCTTTTTTTATTCAAAAAAACCCACTTTTATGCCTGTAGTCCCTGAAGGCGTATGCAAAAGAGTGTAGTATACTCTCATGTTTCACCAGTTACGTTTTACACCTCACGGAAAAGGTGGAGAATCTATTGGCATACACTGGGGCGTGTATCCATGCATCGAGCCACTACTAGAAAATCCAAGTATATAAAGTATATAAGTATACACAAAAATCCAGTAGCGCCCTACCCGGGATTCGAATCTCAGATCTCTCGATCAGCGGTTGCTCTTTACAAACACCCTACACACGAGCCACTCAATTTATTTTAATTATTACTATTGTATCGTCACTCTAGTTCGTTACAGGTTTGGTGCTGAACATCGCTTATATATTTTTGTTCTTACAGATCTGATGTTGTTCTTCCTCGTACATCACTTTCATGTCACATGCGTGTCAGTTTTGGTAAATATAAATCCCCTCTTTTTGTTTACTGAAGGGGAGGGGGCAGAACCTTCAAACGGCACCTGCGATCTCCAGCGGAATAAATCGGTGTCCTCTTAGCGCAACCTCCCTACTTAGTCAACTCTCGGCAGAGCATTGTGCCTCTTCCTACGCCCTCTGATTCGCATGACGATATGCGGCCACACATACCCTCGTCCTTCCCGGGATCGATCGACCTATTTGACTGTTATCTGCTCCCTTGGCTATTTTCTCAACTCCAAAGTTTCTGTCAGGTCCTGTACCCATAAGCCTTCTCATTGTATATCTGTTATATTAATGTTATAACTATATTTGAATTGAAAAATGACGTTATTCAATCATAGACATGACTGCATAATTATATTTATGTGGACGCAGATCTTAAGTAAACGAGTACGGTTTGCGATGTTGGTGAAATACTGTTCTTGTTTTATACTCTTTGATGCTGAAGCGTCGGTTTTGAATTGACTGTGCAATAACGTTTCAGGAATCTTGAGCAGCTATTTCAATAAAATGCTGCAATTTTACGTAAATTACATTACGAGAAATAATAATTTTGAAATATTGCTATATTTTACCATAATATTTTAGAATTCAGCTTCTCACTCCGGGGTCCTGAGTTTAAATCTTTACAAAAATATCCATTTTGAGATTAAATAATACTTTCTAATGGTGAAGGAAAACATTGTGAGGAAACTTGCATTCATACCTTAGAATTTATAAAAAAAAATCTAAGCCGTCTGAAGTCTGTCAGCCCGCAATTGTCCAGCGTGGCAGACTTTGGCCGTAAACCTCTCATTATGAGAGGCGACTCGTGTTCCAGCAGTAGAATATTAAAATGGTTGGAACGGATGTTCGATACCAGTATCGATAGAGACCAAGGTTCATCCTATTTGACCCAAAGAGTCAGTCAGAGTCAGATGGATGATGAGTTCCAAAATCTAAATCTCCGAAAACGGTATGCGTGCGTGTGAAGAACTGTCAAAAGAACATGAACAGTAAAAAATGATTTATTTGTGAGTTTTTCGTGAGCATAATACTTCTCAGTCCTTAAACATAGAGACTAGAAAGTAACAAGACAAACTCACATCTAATGTGCGAACATAGCAAGGAATGTAAAAGCTTTGTAGTTGGTGGTAGATCTGATGATTTAAAAGAACATCTTTTACTTAGATTCTGGCCAATTAACAACAGTGAAGCGACTTGCCAGACTGCACATCTAAGTGTTTTTATCCATAAAATTCAAGATGTAGATTTGTTTCGGAAGAATCTTGAAACATACGAGTAGGTACCACCAAAAGAGAGAGATTATGATTTTAAATTAAAAATATCAGTTTTCAGTTTAAACGAGATTAAAATGTTAATTAAAATGTTTATAATTATTAAAATCAGTTAATAATTGTCTAATGTTTTACTATGTATAATATTTGTGTCGATTATTGGATACCTAAAGTTATTCAACGAATTAAACATTTGAAAAACTTCGTGGACAGTATGATGAGGGCCTTATATTTAAAACATTTGACTTGTATTCGAGATATCTCGAGTTCGAAAACCTTACACAATTGTATTGAACAATCCACACAATTGAGCCCTCTCCCGGACAGCTCCAGAGAATTAATTATCGAAGTTAATTTGTGTGTCCGTCATAACGTAAATAATTGTTTCAAATGCTCCCAATCCCTTTCCTTCAGACGTTTGGAACGTTTTCATTGTGTTTGCGTCTTAGCTTTCTGATTGTTCTTGTTTTATTGCTTTAATTTTATTTATTTAACGTAACATAATGTAACAGCATGAGCAGTTACAGGTAGTACTCTCCTCTAGAGCCCTCCCACGTAGTACCAGTTACGTTTATGACCTCCCATGGAAGAAGGGCCTATTGCCGGTCGCAGGCACACGCTCAGTTACTACTATGTAGAAATTTGTAGGAGAAAATTAAGTTAGTAAAATCTTATAGTATCCGACCCAGGAGCTCTCGATCAGCACTCGATCAACGAGGCATTAACAATATCAGTCATTAACAATATTTTATTTTGTACATAGTGATTTTTCCATTTGCAAAGCTAATTAGCAATTTTAATTTAATTAATGTTCATTGAAACGTAACATAGCAAGAAAGATGAAGATAGCTTTCAATTACTTAAGGGAAAGTCCAATTAAGTTTGTAATCTGTATCCTCATCCTCAAAACGTTCGTGTTTCAGATTTTCAATATCCACTCGATATTGCGCTGTTGGTTCTAACGTTTCCTGAACTTTAAAAGGTTAAAAACATAATGTAAAATGTCTTACATCTGAAGATCAAATATCACTCGGTATAATGGAAAATGTGGTAAGGAAACTAGCAACTGTGAAATTAGCTTCTTCTTCATAAGTTTAATTTTTCAACCACTTAAAATAATCTAGTGCGGGTCTAGTACCTGTGATCTTTGTAGTCCTATTCCTAATCTGGTGAACTAAAATGAGAGAGTATTAAAATGTGTATGTAAACCTATAGTATTCCCGTGAATACAATCACACTTTTTGTACTGAAACACAGATTATTCTAACAACAACTTATCCATAGTAGAAATAGACATGGCGGTGGTCCTGCCCCAGACCAACGGTGTACATATTGTACCATCTACCGAGATTTATCATGATCCATAAATTATTGTCATTGTATTGTATACTGACGTTTAATTAAAATAGAACATTTACATCTGTTATTAATTACTAAATGAAGTATGTACGGGTGTATGTATTTCTTAGGATATTTGTAACTTTCATAAAGCAACTCTAAATTATGTTGTAGTTACTACTATTATTACTATATCAGAGATATCTACTATATAGCTTACAATTTTAGTTTCCCGTTCCGGAGATCATAGCCTTACTCTTGACGCACCTCCTCACTCCTGACACTCTAAAATACGCGTACTATGCGCGATTTAAATTTACATAATATCAATTACTGTAAGGGCAAAGGAAAATATCGCAAGCCAACTTGTACATTCTAGAGTTCCATATAATGCTCTCCAGGCCGTGTGAAATCTGCTAATTCGTATTTGACCAATATGCCTAACTATGGTCTCAGTTTTTGCTTTCTTAGGAAGGATCTATGTCCGACGTATAGTCGAAATATAAATAATTATCACGTTTATTTTGTTTTTGTTATATTATATTTATCAAACAATGCAAACAATAAATTAATGTCAGTTGGCCCCTATTCCCGATAAAAAAAATATTTGTCCAATGGCATGGAAACTGCATAACCATCAGACCTACATATTCCATAAAGGTCCATTTTATAATGTTGTCTTAATAAGTGAAATTAAATTTCTAAATTGTTAAATCAAATTCGCGTAGCTTTTCAAGATGTTTTCAAGAACATTATACACTGAATTGTTCTTGCGCACAATTTTGTACAATCTTGTTCTTAACAATTTCTACTAACTCGCCTAATTTGAATTATATGTAGTTATGATAATTTGCTTAATTTATATATTTCAGCTAGCGTCTAATGAATTATTTATATTTAAAAAAATCTTTTCGTAAAACCACTCCTGTAATTCCCGTAGGGGTAGGCAGAAGAGTGTAGTACACTCCCACGTTTCACCACCTTACGTTTAAGCTCCATGGAATAGGTGGTGAGCCTATTGCAATACACCGGGCACAAATCCAGACTCCGAGTCACTACTAGAATTTCTAAATTAGAAAAATCCAATAGTAATTTAGTAGATTTAATCCCAGGACATCCAGATCGGTACTCGCGCATGCAACCACTCGACCAACGAGGCAGTTCTTTTCGTATGTAAATAAACCATTGAGTATTTTATCGTATTATAGAAGTTATTTTCAATATACAATATTTTACTTCGAATTAGCTCTTTATATTAATTCTCGAAATTCTCTTCAACGAACCAAACCTTATATAAAATTACAAGTCAAGAAGGTGACATATTAATAATATTACGACCTGCTGTTATACAATGGTTCAGATAATATACTCTATTTCGAACTAGCAAATACATGTACCTACACTTAAAAGCCAAAGAGCACCCAAAGTTTTTAAGCCACCGTAACGGCCCCCGATAAGCCTAAATGTCTGTTATCTGCGCTTATCAAGCGGAAGCGAACGGTTAAAGTGGCCTCAGAAGGACGAGAACGCTTGTGACAATTTTGTAACTACGGGTCACCCATTTAAAAACCCATCGCATTCGGTGTTGCTTAACTAATACAATACCATTTGCTCCATACATAGTTCGGTGTCCTTCATTAAAATAAATTATTAGAGAGATTAGAGAGAGATAGAGACAGAGATCATGAAACCTTATTTCATATTTATACGAGTACATATATGTATGTCATAAATTATTAAAAGTTTCCACGATGATTATGGTCGCTCTCCTACCAGATGGTCTCACGACGGATGGTCTCTCAAGCAGACAGCGGGAAGCTGCTGGATTCGGAAGTCCCAGGACCGGAAGGCGCCGATTAGGGGAGGCCTATGTCCAGCAGTGGACATCTAAAGGCTGACGATGATGATCAACTAATTCGGTGTTCAGTCATCTATGACATAAAATAAGTTCATGTTTGAATTTTACTTAAATAATAATTAATAAAACGTTGTTATGAAGTAATTAGACACGTTGCTAATTACTTTCGTAACACAAACAGTTACTAAACAAAATATTCAAATACACAAAATTGCTAGTATTTTCGGGAGCGGTCTGAAATCTATCTTTTAAATTGATCTGTTTTAAGATACCTGTTGTATTAAGAAATATTTGCGACAAACTTTCATAGCGTTTACATTGTATACTAATGTATATTTCTGCGGCTTTATGCTCGGCTAATTCTGACAAGAGCAGGATACAATTCTACATTCGGTGATATGATACTGGAATTCTCTATTAAGCTTCTTTTAAATTTCTGACGCTGATGTACATATTATCATAATCATTATCAGCCTATTCCCGTCCACTGCTGGACATATGCCTCTCTAATAGCACGCCATTAAATTCGAATCCAACTACTGCCAGCCACTTTGTTTATATTGACACTCCACCTAGATGTAAATATATCCGTTAAATAATTACTAGTTCCAATTCGGAGTTCAGATTTGTTCCCGGCATATGGCAAGACTGCAGAATGTAACAGGGTGAATCTTCGGTGTGTACTGCGGTCCTATGCCTACCATTTCGCGAAATACAGGGGTAAAGGTAAAAAATCCAAATTGACATACGTTTATCATCTGATCTATTACAGAGAGATTTCCCATTTCCGCTGAAAGAGAAAATATTTATTCCGTTCAATTCCTTCACAAGTTCCATTCCAATATGAAGATAATATTGGAATATTCCAATTACATTTCGGTATCATTTTAGTATATCCTTAAACGGTATTGTCATGTCAACAAAGTGTACTGTATCATCTATAATAAGAATAGCAGAAGTATGATATGGCCTAAGAGAGTGAGAATGAGCTGGTATCGCTCGCTGTCGCACTCTTCCTCTGCAACCGCGGCGCGGACTGACTCCACTCTTGTTAACTTTGCAATTAATCTTATCTCCAAAACTGAAACGTGGCTGAAATAAATTTCACGGTAAACGCTGTTGGATACAAGCTGTCCCGTGATAAAATATCTTCACTAACATCACAAAAGAGGGAGCGGGTTTGTTTCAATGTTATTCTTTGTCTCGTGGACTATTATGTTAATTGATGTCCGATTGTTATTGAAGGTTTTACAAAGCCTCCAATAACAATCGGACATCGATTAACATAATGGTAACGGTATACATACCAAGAATGATTTCTCTACCATTTGGTTTTGCAATTAGCGCTTCGTGTGAACCACTCTAGCTTAAACAATCTCATTCTGGGAGGAGACTCCTGCCTAACAGTGGAACCAGAAAAGGGTTGATGATGATGATGGATGATATTTTGTGTCTCCAACGCTTCAAACGAGGTCTAGAAAAACGCTCCCTAGAATAGCGCTGCTAAGTTTTCTAGTGTTGTAGATGTCGCTCCCCTTAAATATTAAGAAAGGACTTTGGACTTATTAAAAAATAGTAGATGATTAATTACAAGATTATCTAATTGTTTTTGAGCTTTCTTGTAATAACTTCGATTTATAAAACTATGGTAATTGTCCAAAAAGGTGTATATAAGATTTTATAACACCGTAATCGAAATAAGCATTACGTTTAAAATCATGTATTATCTGCTTGAAATAATATAAAAAGTAATGACAGGATTTAAAAAAAAATTAAACATGTCTAAATACAGAGAGCAAACATTTTTAAGCGTCACATGAGATGCCGCAGCGTAATGCTGCGTTAGCTGGAGCAGGGACCTGAATATTCATGCGAGCTCGCGCGAGCTGAAACACGTTTGTTGGAACCCAACTAGCTATAACTCAGAAATGACTAACTTTGCACTATCTGAATTATAAGGGAACTAAAAGTTCTCATCATACATTCGTGACACAAAAAAAGGAAGATAAAATCTACATATATTGAACTAGACTACCATCATCATTATCATCAGTTTGTCTCAGTCCGCTGGTGCACATAGACCCTCCCTAAGGTGTCTTTGTCCATAATCTGAATGCGAGCTGGGGTCGCAGTAGCCTACTTAGTAGTAGTACTCAATCCATTTACTTGTTATTAATTAATCATCACACCAGATCAT
The DNA here is from genome assembly GCA_018245595.1 of Microceris scylla. Lineage (NCBI taxonomy): Eukaryota > Metazoa > Arthropoda > Insecta > Lepidoptera > Hesperiidae > Microceris > Microceris scylla. The sequence continues at coordinate 16,492 of DWDT01000102.1, forward strand.
TTACGGGGCAGGTAATTGGCTCAGTGTCAGTTATCTGTCTCATTACAGACCTGATGTGCTAATTATTATTTTGCGTCCGCGCGTGCGTACGTGTGTGAGTGCGCGCGTCCGTCCGTGCGTGCTTGAGTGAGCATGTTTCAGTGCGTATAAGTGTACAACGTATACGTGCACGTGACATATATTTTCGGAGAACTTACAGTGATTCTAGATAGAACGGTCACAAGCATGGGTGCTTTAAACTGCTTCTATCACTGGTCATCCAAACTAAAAGCGGCTTCGTAGATATAAACTGCTGGAAACTGGAAGTATTATCTGCAGAATAAATCGTCTCACCTTGGACGGTCGCCAGGTCACGCTCCGTAGTAAAATGCCTCTGCACTTAGAATACCCTTACACAAATTGGAGACTCAGGTGCGTTTATAATGAAACTGGTCTCTCAGAAGTTTATTTTGACAATAATCTTTATATATTTATCTGATGCAAACAGTATATTTTATATGGGAGGAATTTTACATTTAGCAACTGGAAAAATAATTTCTTAATCATGTATAATCTTTTGGTTCTTTCTAATGGACTTTATCGTTCTGCTTGTTAGTCATAGTTTTAATTTCTGAAGAACAACCCATAAGGTGACAGTCCTAAACCTTGAACAAATACTGAGATATTTCATACGCCTTAGATAACATTATGTGTAAATCTAACGCATGCAAAGTTTCGTGTGATATTTTACTTAAGTTTAATTATCATATCGTGTGATATAATTATGTACATAATTATACTCGTAATTATTAAAATGTCAATGTTTGTAATTTAAGGCGTGTTATCGTGGAGTCGAACTCCAGACTCTTGATAAACTAGAATGTTCTTGTTTCTGTTTCGTTATAAAAATAGTATTAGGCTTTATTATGACCAACATCAGCCTGTTTCAGTAAATAGATGCATCTTTCGTTTATTTACTATACGGGCCCATTACGGTTTAGACTTTGTAACAAAACCTTCGACAACCAAGTCGAGTACAAGTTATTATGTACTTTTGTATGGAATATTTTTCATTCATAAAGCTTATTAGTTCAGCTGGACCCATTCATATCCTTTGTTAAATAAATCCACAGTAACAAATCGGTTTCCAGAACTTTCGTCGTCGATATTGAAAACTTATTCACATCTGTATTTGGCTAAAAAAAATTACTACCAAAATTGCAATATTAACTACATTTGCCAGAACATTTAAATGTTACTTGAATATTCCGCTTCCAAATACTTTTGACGGAAATGTATAATGCAACTTTAATTATAATAATTTCTCTGTCTAAGTGTCATACTTGTTATACGGGCCTCACTTGTCACTGTCCATAATTGTGAAGTTAGTAGGAATTTCTAGCGTTGAGTTTCTTGCAGATTGTCTCGCTAAAGTTTGTCTGGACATGCCACATCTAAGTGTGTAGGGTATGCACGATTTCATAGAAATTTTAATATTATTCATTTGACATATAATAGTGAAAGTAGCGATACTTTAATTAATTATATTTATAGTTGAATAAGTCGTTCGGCGAGCAGGTCTGATAGAATGAAGAAGATTACAATAAGCCATTGAATTGATAAGACCCAGGGCGGGAACAGTAGTAATACCTAATAGGCTTGTGTTTAGAGGACGAATTTTAAAGCCTGATGTGTAGATTGAACTATTAAGGTAACGTTTAATTTTTAAGAAAGGCCTTGGAATAGAATAGAGGAACTACAAATGCGATCCATTTTGTTCATTATTTCAAAGATTTTGCTAATGTTCACTAAATTTGTATCGTAGTAATTGCAATGGAGAATATGAATTTATAAGTATGATTAAAAGTAAATAAAAATACGTTGTAGAAATATAAAATTTTTGCTTTACACGATAAACAACACAGATATGATTTAATACCACATTTCCACATATATTGCATATATATTGGACTAAAAATTTCAGGAATCATGTTAAACGTTCTCAGACATAACGTTTGGTCACCCTACATCAGCAACATCAAAGTTTTACACAACAAGCTTGTCAACTTTATACTGGAATGTTCTTTTATACAAGTATAACCCTTTTGGGCCAAATTAATATTTCAGTGTTTCAGATTTATACATTTAAATTTCAGTTACAATTTCAAAAAATATTTCTTTGCTAGAGACCAAATCGTTTGATATCTCGTAAAGGATCGTAAGTGGAGAGAATTAATTCAGAGTAGATTTGGGTGCCCTTGAAGTTTTTTTCATATCAAATGCTTATAAAAACATGCGCTGATGAGTCTCATTTCCCCACTATGATAATTTTAACATTAATCTATTTACTTCATTATATTGTTTTACATTACGCATATATGCCTTGTTTTCATCACATCACATGTTTTGTTTTTATCTTAGATTTCTTTATGAAGTTCAATAGATCATTCATTATAAGTTATTAGTATTATATCGTCAAGTAAGGTCCCTTACGGGAAAGATAGTGTTAAATTTATTCGTTAAATATAAAGTGTCTTCGTGGCTTGAAACAAATATAAGCCTTTTCAAATTTATTTGTCAGCTGGTCATCTCAGCGGCTTTAATAAACGACTTCTTGGCACAATTGTGTTCCAAATTTAGCACGAAGTTACATCGCCAGAACTACAAATCAATGATCGAATAGACATGTTTTTACAACCTGTAGTTTTTTTTGTATTATATAGAATATGAAATAATTCAATTGTTTTTGGTATTTGTATTTACACCAGTTAAGATGCAGAATATAATTATTATGTTATTTAAAATAAACATAATGATAATCATCAAAAGAAAAGAATAAGCAACAGTTAAATAATAACATTTGCCAATCATTATAAATGATCATTATCATTATCATCATATCCATGATCAGCATCATCGTCACCCCCCTCATTATTGCACTATGGGTGGATCGTGATTTTTCATAATGGTTTTCGCGATGCGATGACTTCACACACTTCCGAGAACATCTTGATGAACTGTTAGACGTGAAGGCTACCTTCAGAGGCATGGCTACCTTCAGCGATTGAGAAGCGATAGCGAATTCCTTAAATACTTCCATAAAATCACAATTTTAAATTATTATCTAAATTAAATTATTATTTTAAATCATTAAATTATTTATATTTTCATTATGAAAACCTAATATCGTATATATATTTGTTTAATTAATGATTGGCAACTGGATCATATTATCGCAAGTGACCATGGATAATGGATATTTACCACACAAATGTTGAACGCACTGGCGACCAAGCCTCACTAGCCTTCAATACTTGAGCAACTCAATAACACACGCGTCGCTAACTCGATAATTTACACGACGAATATAAATTCGCTTCCAAACACACAAATACACTTAAGTATTCCATTTTCATTCCATTCCATTTTCACTCTTAAGTATTTCCATTCCATTACACTTAAAGGGTACTTTGCGGCAAAACAGACGTGACTTCGGTGCCGTCACAATGGAACCGCGCACGGTGTTTTGGGAAATAAATTCACAACTCAATAACATTCCACTTCAACAGCACTACATACGCCTCAATACACTATATCCCGCATAATATTTTTATCTCCACACGAGAACAATGTTACGTCTACCTTCGAGTTAATACAGTACAAACATTGTTCAATTAAGATGATCCCGGGCCTTGGTTCATCCATTGTTTGAGTACTGATTAATTAATTCGGGAAGCCAAACAGAGCTTCAATGATTCCCACTTATATAAGCCGATGAAATTATTCATCGCATTATTTATTTATAGGTCACGTGGAACAATTGAGCGATACATTGCGGCCGGGAGTGATTTATTGTGACCGGAAGTGATCTTCAGACAAAAGAAAAGAATATTTAAAATATTATTCATTAGCCTGCGATATAAAAAGATGAGACAAATCATAATATTGGATAGACAGAACACAATATATAGAGCAGACAGATCGCAATATTATAAGAACAATATTTAAAACTGTACTTGATAAGGGTTAATATAAATGTTTAGTACGATTCACGACAGGAAATTGAAATGTCATGTGAAACTAATGATATGTTGGAGATAAGTATAGAAAAGTAATATTCTCCAAGTGTAGTAAACACAGCAAAGCAAAGCAGTAATAGCCTAATGGTTAAGAATTCAGCCTCTCGCTCCGGGGGTACTGGGTTCAAATCTATGGCCCGCACCTGTTTACAAGTGCTTTTAAGTTTAAATATCACTTGCTAACGGTGAAGGAAAACATCTGGAAACCCGGACACCTTAGAATTTATATGTATAAAAACTAAGGTGTATGAAGTCTGCCAAACCGCACTTGGCCGTGGCAGACTATGGTCTTAACCCTCTCAATGAGAGAGACCTATATTCCAACAGTGGAATGATAAGTGAGTTGATTATTATTATTATTATATAGTAAGCATTTACTAACAGGCGTCATGTCTATCTATTTAACAGGCTATGATATAAGTAACTTTTTGTTAGCAAATAACAGGCTATGATTTAAGTAACTTAAAAGTATGCCTAATGCATTCTAACTTAGATTATAAAGATAGAAACGTATAGACTGTTTGGCAATAAGTTGTTTTCTTATCGGTTGGCTGCAGGATACAGTTCATTAATATAGTTAAAAAAAATCATGTGTTAGAAACATATACATAGATAATCATATTAGTAGACAAAAATATAAACATATCTGCGAACATGAATATATAAAGATCTGTGGACATATTATTGGAATTGTGTATTTACGTTAAGGATATCGTATTCCGTCCAAATAATGAATTTATATTAAAATACAAGCAATTATGTAATGTAACGTGACCTTTCGGTCGTTTCCGGAAATTGAAGTGAGCTTGGAGTGTACTTAACTACGCACCGTAATGGAGTTTTTATTAGTAGATGATAATAATATGAAGATTTTTTTAGATAAATTTAAATGTCAATGACCCTTAAAGGAACATTAATTACATAATTAGTTTATTTATTAATTTTCACGGACGTTTTTGAATAATGAGACAATTAAATGTAATTTTATAGACAGGTATTGTTGTTAAGAAGTTAATTTAAAAGGATAAATCTTTTTCTGTAAATCAGGGAACGAAAAACTGGATAAACAAGGATTTTAAACCACAACATATATATATTTACATACATACATAACAAGTGAAATATATGTAGCTGCATGCTTTCATGTACTTTTGCCTATATACCTACTCGTAGGTATATATTGCTGGACACAAATCGTGCCAGAGTGCTCGAAATTAAACTGTATTTAATTATTTTTTAAGTTTGGAATTGACATTCTTCAGCCATAAAATATATCTCTACAATTCTCTATTCTAGACCACTATTTACAGCAGTGGACTGAAATAGATTGATGATGATGATGCGACTATTTGACCACATATTGTCCTGTATCTGACATTGACAGTATGAATGTAAACATTGAATTTTTATATGATTTCATTTAGTGTAATCATCGCGTATTTTACAGGTAAATTTTACATTTGTGCATTACTTTTTATAAACTGCAATAACGCGAGACATCTCCCTGCTTCACGGACGAAATCGATGTATTTGTAACATATTATTTATAAGTTAAGATTGTTGCACTCTATGTATGTATAAAAACTGTAATTAATTTAAATCTCACTCTTCTGTGCACGTATTTATCCAAAAGGCAGACTCTAAATGCTGTATATACAACGATAACAAATTCCGCAAATGTAGTATCTACCCACAAAGAAGCGGACTTACAAAATAGTGAAGAGGAGTGCTTAGAAGAGATTGTAAGTATATTGGACCTGCAAATTGCAACCGAAAGACGAGTAAAAGCGAAGTCAGTGCACAGGTATGAGACGACGAGGTTTTAAGGATTTTACAAACGAGACATAAGAAAGAGAAGTCAGTGTACATATACGAGTATAAGGCGACGAGTTATTAAGGATTTTACAAACGAGACAAGATTTGAGTACTCCGGAAAAATGGACAGGGTAGGGAGAGGATCGAAATTCTAATAACATAGCTCCGATACTGTTAGGTTGTGTTATTATATGAAATATTATGATAAAATATTACCATTAGTTGAGAAATGTATGACAAATCTGTTCTATTCACATTTTAAGACAAAGTGATATGCATGATCCAAATAAATTAAATTTATGCCCTAATTAATCCTATGGAAAAATAATACTTATGTGTAGTTATTACTGTATCATCACGCCAGGTCCCTTACAAGGTTTGCAAAGATCTCCAAAAGTCAAACATTTATCCTTGCAGATCTGATGTATTTATACTACATTTATTACTCACTTCATATGAGCACACATACGCCGGTTTAAGTAACGATTAAAATAACACTAACCTCGAAAATATCTAACTTAAACAGGATTACTTTATATATACGTTTTTGTATAGCCATATAATCACCATCTATTATATTGTGGGACATAAATATAACTGGTGAAACGCGGGAGTGTACACTGCTCTGCCTACTACTTCGTGGACAACAGGTGTGAAGTTACTTAAATTTTTGTATAACGGTTAGATGATGGAATAAATATTGACCCCCATTTGTAAGGCAAAGTAAGACTTCCTGTACAACTCCACAGGTGGTTAATATTTCATTCAGCAGAGACGGCTATGAAAGCTGGTCTGTCTATGAACACAGTGGACGACATACGAGTTACTATTATTATTTCTTATATATAATTCAGCCGTTCTCAGTTTCTTATAACTGCCTAACTTAGAAATATGTCTTATCTATATACATATACATAATATATCTTCACGCCAGGTCCCTTACGGAGCAGGCAGAAAGCATAAAATAACAAATATCTCTACCCTGGCAGAGCTGTCATGCTTTTATTTATATTATGTCAGATAATGGTAATGGTAGATTTTAATTATAAAAGTACTAGTATTCAACAAAATATAATTATAATTATATTGTTATATAATAAAAGTACTAGTATCTAAACTAGCGACATTAACGATACGACACCCGATCTCATCTGCACTTTAACTATGCACACGTTTTCACTGTCTCTCAACAGTTACCCTCGCTATGAAATTCATTATAATATAAATCTTTCAGAACCTTATCTTAGGGTTATCAGAATATGTAATGCTTGCTTACGAGCTCGTTCTAAGAACATAAAGGATGAGAATATTAGAATATCAGAGAGATATGAAATATGTCGTTTATTCTTTTTATTATGGCTTTTTCTCACTCGTAAATTATTTGGTGTAATGAATCCTTACTGGAATAATAATAATTTTTTTATACTGATTTAAGACCAAGACTTACACCGTCTTCACCAAATAGGTCAAGTTTCGACTGATTGGGACGAAGGTGGAAGATATAAGGCAGGTCTGTAAGGATAGTGATATTTGGCACTCCGTGTTCTCTGTCTACCCCGTACGGGACCTGACCTGTAGATGTTTATGTATGTACAACGCACATATATACGAGTATGAATGCTTGCTACGTGAATAAACATGTAGTATAGAAAAAATTAAAATTTTTGTAGTGATATTATTAACTAGCGGGTGCCCGAGACTTCGTGTGTATTATTTATTCTATTGACAAAATATTTAATGCGTAGAGAACAAAATATAAATAATATTGAATGCAAAGATATACTTTGCTAATCATAAAAACTCACTAAAATAGTCATTAAAAATTTTTTTATAACACTATATAAAAAGAAGTTACGGTAGCACCAAATGTCAAGAGTCTGGGGTCCTTCACGCAAATCCTCGTGTTATAAAATATCATTTTGTGAGTTCTTTTAAGATTAAAATATCACTTGTTATTCAGTGAACGGGAAACAAGTTAATGACAGCACAATTTCAAGTCGTCCTGAATATTCTTTGGGGTTTGTAATGTCTGCCAATTCTTACACGATCAGCGTGGCAGACTATGGTCTTATAAAGTCTAAAGTGGAAAATTTAAGCCTTTACCCTCCTCTTTCTGAAATAAACTCTATTTAAAACATCGGTGCAACAAGAGTTGATGATGATAATGACGAAAATATTTTTCTTTCAATTTTTTTAACAGTGCAAATATCTAACAAGAGCACGAAGTTATATGGCGACGTACATACATACGAGGAGTACATGTATCAGTATATTTCATCTCCGAGCAAAGAATTAGATGTAACGGGTGTTTTACGTAAAATTTATGGAGCGTGAAAAGAATTTAAGACAAATGAGCATATGAAAATGTTCACTTTACGTCGGGTCTTGTATGTAACCTTCCCGTTATTTTTCTTACTCTGCTCCTGTTCAATCTGCGGTAAACGTTACCGATTTTATAAAAAATAATAATAATCGACCCATTATAATTCCATTGTTGGAATATGGGTCTCCTTTCATATTGAGAGGGTTAAGGCCATAGTCTGTCACGCTGGCCAAGTGCGGGTTGGCAGACTTTTACACACCTTAGAAATATTTTTTTTATAATTTTTAAGATGTGTAGGTTTCCTCACGATGTTTTCCTTCACCGTTAGCAAGTGATATTTAAATTTAAGACGCACTTTTATAAATAGGTGCGCGCCTTGGATTTGAACCCGGCACCCCCGGAGTGAGGGGCTGAATTCTTAATCACTAGGCTATCACTGCTTTTTGGCTTAGCAATTTTATAAGGTTAAAAATATTTCGCGTAAGGGATCTGGCGTGACGATGTGCTAATAATAATTATAATTGCCTGAGTTTAATATTTTTAATATTTTCGTTCGTCATCATCAACCGATGTAAGCATTGCTGGACACATGTCTCCGATAATGAACGGCAATGCGCTCTTTTCTCAACTTGTCGCTATAATTACTCGTATATTACACTTAATTACTTAAAAATCGTATGTTGATTATTATTTCTGTTTTAGGCACCGGTTAAATACAACAGAATCAGACGTTTAAATACTATTGTGCTGTTATCAATTTTATCACATCATAATTCGGAAATAACACTGGGTAAAAAGATATAAATTTATTATATATGTTTTATCATGTTTGGAAATTTCAAACGAAATTTTTTTACATCAATCCTCAGTTGTCCCGGGTTGAGCTGTAGCATTACAACCTATAAACTTAACACTGTTATAAAAGAATTTGTTGTGTGAGCATAAACAAAGTTGGCTTATTTGATGACACAATTGTATGATAAATATAAAAAAATGGCTCAAACACATCTCGATATCCTTCTTCCATAACATCGTTATCCAGTAACGCTGTAACGTTAGGCCAGTTACTGTGTGGGCAGAGTGCCAAATATATCTGTTCTTACAGACCTGACGTGCTTCTCTTATATTTATACACTCGATACAATATTTCGATGCGATCCAATATTCAACATGTATTTAAAAATAATAATTGGATTCAGGTTTTATTACCAATCATAGGTTACATCTGTGTAGTTCGCAAGGTAGGGTCTTTCGGACCAAGAACAACATTTTTGAAAGCGGTAGTAGGTACCGAAACGAGGGATACTGTTTTGACTCGGTATACCTATGGGGTAATACCTAGGTAGCATCCGGTAATATCAAGGTAGGTTAATAACCTGTGCCTACGCCATTTTGTCTTTGACCGGCGATAGCGTAGTGAATTTTAATTCAGTCATTAACACCAAGGGGTCGATTCCCTGGCAAAATTCATTGACTTCAAGAAGTTATAAATATTCTATATTTGTATAGTAATAAAACTATTATTTTCAGGTTTAAGAATCTGTGAATGCTGGGTATTCACAAGGCGGACTTACGTCGGTCTCAAGGCGGTTTATACTAGGTACAAGTGAATTTGGTTATTTTGGGCCTCCGATAGTTACTGTTATACTGGGTTTCCGTGCTATAGTTTCAGAGCACACTAGTTTCCACAATCCAACAAATAGGTATAACCTACAAACTAAAACCAATCCTACGCAAATATTTAAATAATTCCTCATAGTTTATTTAGTATATTTTATTATGTAGTAACCGCTACAGTCCCCACAATGTTGATTTCCGTCACATCCCATTTGTCTTTGTAAGAAGAAAGAAGAGGCCTTTCTTATACCAATATAATTTCTTTTCCGTGAACGTTATAATTTTCAGAACTCGATTACAACCTTCGGTGTCACATGTAATTTAATATTTACGAGCGTCGTGTTAAAAAAAGACACGATATTTTAGACTGGAACCTCCTATGTAATGACTTGCGGGAAGCCTTTTATATTATTCAAATTGACATTCATGATTAGATGTTTTATATTTGATGACTCTCTTCCAAGAGTATTCTATAGAATATTCTTATGTTACACACATTTCTAAATTGCATGATAAGCTTACAAATAAATATTACAGGGTATACTGAAAATATCATATGTTTCCCGTTTATTTCCCGTACTCTCGGTTGTCCACACTTACAACTATAGGCGTGTCGTCGTCATCGTCATCGTCATCAGCCTATCTCAGTCCACCGCTGGACATAGGCCTCCCCCAATGAGCGTCATCGCGCCCTGTCCTCAGCTTGTCGCATCCAACATCTGCCTGCAGCCTTTCGCAGATCGTCATCCAACTGGGCTGGAGGGCGTCCTACACTACGTGTAGGTGTATAAAGCATTTAAATTATTGTATGAGTTTAATTGAATTATTGTATAGTTTATAATCAATTAAACGATACAGCACAATTATTGTTTTTGTACACTGAGGATTATATAAACAAGACAATACAAAGTTATAAGACCCGGAGAAACATACAAAAGGCGGACTTATAGCTAACAAGCGATTTCTACTAAACAGTCCTTGAGTAGTAGCAAGACACATAGAAAAGGCGGAGGTAGAGGAGGCGAACAAAATTGTTCAATTACGTGACAAGGCAGTTTAGAATTTGAGTTTAAATTTCGAAATAAGGACGTTCCAGCTCTAAGAGATCACAATGTGCAGTAAAATTGCAATATAGCGATGAAAGTATCCTTCATTGACTGTCTGCTTGGTCGAGTGTTTATAAAACATGACTGCTGAACAAAATGTCCTGGGTTTGGACCCCGGGTCAGGAACTATCGGATTTCTCTAACTAATAGAAATTTCTAGTAGGGATTCGAAACCCGGATTTGTGCCCCGTGTACGGTAATAGTTTCACCACCTATTAATTGTGAAGCGCAAACGTAAATAATGGTTAAACGTGGGAGTGTACCACACTCCGCTGCCTACTCCTTCGGGGATTATAGGCGTAAAGCTACGTTCAAGCATCCTCTGTACACTTTGCTTACAAATCATGTGCAAATGAATGGTTATGATTATAAAATAATGCTGAAAAAGTATGCATAGGATTTTTCCACAGTGAACCTTGAACACTTCCAGCAATGAACAATGCACAGTATCTTAGTAGTCTTAGTATTAGTATATAGTAAGTAATATATAGTATTTTAGTTGTGAAAACAGTGCAGGAATAAAACGGAAATAAGAAAAGTTGCTCGTAAACGCGCCGTTATCGGGAACACGAGGTTAAATCAACACTAAAAAGCGTGAAACATTCACAGACACGTCTAAAGTGTCTAGGATGCAGAGACACGTCCATATCCCGTTTTACGTGCTTATGTGCTGATGTAAACGCTAATATTTGTTTCGTGGGACATATGCGACAGGAAATGCGCTCTAAATATTATTCAGTAACATTGATATGATGTTATTCCATTTTTATTTATTTTTTATACTATATTCTATTTGGCAAGAAAAAGCACGTTATGTCTGTAAGTAACATATTTGGCACTCGGTGCTCTTTGATTAACCTATTAGGCACCTGGCGTGATCATATTATAGTAATAACAATTTTACTGATTAATCTAATATTTAAATAAAAAAATATGATTTATATATGTTCAGTATAAGTCTTTATTCATCGTCTATATTTAGTCTTTGTTCTTATTCATCGAAATAAAATGTTATCTGAATTTAGTCCTTAAATAATTTAATTATATAAATCGCTAAGAACAATGAAAGGAAAAACACTAATTACTTTAAATTCAGTAATGTTAAATTATATTTAGAAATATAATATGTACATTTTTTTTTTTCGCTTAGTGTAAATTCTGTTTGCACTTTATTATATAAAATTATAATTACAATAATGAATTTGAAATCCTTGTATTTTTTTTTTTTTTTTTTATAGAGTAGGGGGCAAACGAGCAAACGGGTCACCTGATGGTAAGTGACTGCCGTCGCCC
>DWDT01000103.1:0-28679 GCA_018245595.1 Microceris scylla
GCGCGCCGTGGGTTTGAACCCGGCACCCCCGGAGTGAGGGGCTGAATTCTTAACCACTAGGCTATCACTGCTAATGATTTTACTGCATTTTAATTATTTGGAATATTCAATATTTTTTTTCTCCAACCCGCATGCCCAGCGTGGAGATTACGGGCATAAACCCCCTTCTGGGGAGGTCTATGTCCAGCAGTGGACTGAGATAGGCTGATGATGATGATGATGATGAATATTTTTTTTGTAATAACCTGATTAAATATTAATAAAAGTAGTGATATTGACTGTATTTTGAAAATTTTTTATTTATATTATCAATAAGCAAATTTAGTCAATGGTGCGTATTAAAAGCTTGTAGCATTGTATAATATTTAAAATAAATTACTGTTCCTATTAAAGTACCTACAGATCCTGGTTGTCTAGTAAGATGGCTAGGATCTGTACTTTCTTATTTGATAAAAATAAAATTACTAAAAGAATACTTTCTTCCTTTAATATTTCACGAGTATTGTTAAACAAAGCCTTAGCAATAATAAGCCATATTAAAAAACATCCTGTGTATAGTAATAAGAAGTGTTTATACGTATATTTTCATGATATTGATTTCAAGATATATATATACGGAGAACCTTTATTAATTTCATTCACGCGACCAATTCATTACAATACACTAAATAAAAACCTATCCGTTACAGATTAGATACATGAAATAAACGTGTGAGATCATTTATTAACCGAAAAAAACAAATAATATTACCGGCCAGCAATGTGTTAACACATGTCGAAATATTTAAAAAAATCCTCTAACTGGCATGCAAATGTCCAATTAAATAAAACACACGTTTTATTAATGTCTGATGTATTAGTTATTCAATATAGCGGCTGTTAGTGTTATCCGCAGTTTATTATCTCTGCGTGGCTGTGTCAACAGTTCTAACATGCGCGCTGATAGCTGCGGGTTTTGCATACATCTGGATTGCTACTAGGGTTGTCAAAAATATGTTTAATTTTTTATATAACAATGGCCAAGAAATTCTTGGGCAAGTTTGTATGTAAAAATCACCTTGAAGGTCCACTATAATAGGGAACATTACCTACACATCACTGTGGTTATAGTCCATAACAAATTAGTAATAATCGTTCTTTCTATAAAATGACAAGCTATGAACTGTCACCATATAACCGCACAATATAATAGATATTAGAATCATAGACTTTTCTTCCAATAAGCACTTCTTAAAGATCGGCTCTATTGAAAAATTAATTAATCTGGCATCAATTGTATCTTTTACCAAGTATTTTTACTAGCTCTGTTAAAAAATATTCATGTTCCATAGTCTAAATACATTTTATATCTCCCAATGAACAATTATGTAAAATTCACAACCCTAGCAAGCCGCACATCTGGCGAGTCCGTACCCTAATATAGTCACTAATATAACTAATGTGCTATTTATATTTTTTTCTAGATTCAATGATATTTACATATAAAGTCGCATTAATAAAAGCGAAGTGGACGCCGGATGTAACTGTCTCAATAAAATGTTGCACTGAATGTGCGTATTTGCCAATTTTTTTTTTAGATGCAATTGGACATGCATAGCCATTTATAATCAGTAGTTTTTCTGATAATTTTTTATCTATGCCATGATTATACGCTGTCTAACCCGAGGAGTATCTTGGCTTACCAATGTAGCTTTGAATAAAAAATACTTTTTGTGTTACGTATCTATATAATATGTAGAAATGTTCTCAGGTTATTTCTTAATATCTTGATTTAGTTAGCTAGCATTTTGTTACCCAGTAAGGAACCTGGCGTGATGATGTAATAAAAATAATTTCTCAAACGAGTCGATTTAACTTAGAACTTTTGTAAGCAAATAACTTATAATGTATTTTTAAGATTAATACGTCTCTAAAATACCTTCACAACTGAATGATCGTTGACACAGAATTCCTATTTAAACTTAAGCATAACTAGCAATGGCCTGTTTACCACAAGACTATATAAAAAAAAACAAACCATTATAATTTTTTCATTACCTACATTACTAAAACTTGTTAAATACGCAATAATTACTTGTATTACTAGTTTTGGAAATATATTTTTGTTTCATGACATTCTGACTATGGAAATAATATTTTGATATCAATAACATGATATGATTTTATAACAGTTAATTGGGATTCATATCTCAGTAATCTTTGCATTAATTAAATACTTAGATACTGCTTTACAATGTTTATTACTGGTTTGTAAAATTTACGAAAAATTGTATCATTTTTATTTATTATTAATAGTAATATGCAAAGCTAAATAGATTATAAGGAAGGTGTACTAAATACCTATATATATTTTCTACCCGTCAGTCTAAGTAGATATTAATAAGAGTTGATTAACATTTAATTCGTATGTCCGTCTATCTATCGAAGTGTTAATCTGTCCATGATATATTAAAGTTTTCAAAACTTATTTTATTTATGAGAAGCTCATAAAATACTACTATACAGCGAATGTTAGCATGCATAGATGTTAAATTTTTTAAAGTTCTAAAAGAAAATATTTAACAAAATTCTTGAAGTCTTTCTTGATCCTAAATACGTACGTCCCGTCTTGCGACCTAACATATAAAGTTAAATTACAAATTACACTTGTAATACTTTAAATAATTTTAACATTGCCATTGTGCATAATTAAAAAAATATTTTTGTTTATGTAACGCGGTAACAATTGGCGCGAATATTAATGACATTTGTTTTTTTTTTCTTGGAACCAATTCTAAAGGACTAATACAAATATTTATATATTCGAATGAACTGGATTAACATTATTTTAGTTCTCGTTAACAAACATGGGCACAGAATTATTTTGAATAAAGTATGCCATTATTATTGATAATTAAAATAGTAAATACAGCAACCACGTGTCCATCAAGACAGACATGAAGTCTAGAACAAATTATTGCGTATTGAACTGTGAACAGCTATAAATTGATTGCGATTGTTTTCTTTTTAACTCCCTCTGCTCTTGTTAATGGTAATTTATTGACACCTGTCTAATTTATTTTCATGTATAAAATATTTCTTCAGTAATTCTTTTAACTGCTCTTGTTTCTTGGTTCTTTTAAACTCGATCCACGTACATAATCGTTTCATTCCGGTCCACATACGGTCGGACCCACGCGCGAAATAGATTGCTTCAACATAATATAAAATTACTGTAAAACAAAACTGGAATTAATAAATATCATAAATAGTGATAAGCTCGTACATTACATATATACTAATTATAGAACAAGTTATACATTTAAAGAAACTTTTGCGTTTCACTCCTATAATTAAATGTAATGTAACCTTAATCCAAACACCAATAATTAAAACTAATACACTCATTATAACGACAAAGAGGTTAATTTTAACATTACTGCATATATTATACTAAAGTGATATAGATATACCTACATAGTTAAATATTTTCTTTCATTAACGTCAGCTGGACATAACAATGTCTTTAGTTAAAAAATAAGATAAAAAAAATATAGGTACAACAATTTCATGTATGCATACATCTGTCAATAGTTTCCAATTAACATAAAGTTTGCTAATAACAGCTAAGAATAACAACACTTGTTAAATCTAGTATTCAATCATTAAAACGTTGACAGCACTAGGTTTTAAATCACAGATCACAATATTTTACATTCTCTCTACATTTATTTGTTAAATAATACAGGAAGCACTAAATTAAATAAAACTTCATTTAATAATACTAACATAATACATTATGATTATTGTAATCTAAACTAATCTAAAAATCTCTACCAGTTACTTAGTCTCAATAAATCAACACTATATTAATCACTTAGATGTAAATATTTATTTCTTACAAGTTATATGGTGCTTTGTTAATTCATGTAGCATTTACTGCCTTGTTAAAGATGTTATTATATCCAAATAAAAATGAAATGACTGCCTCGCTGGAGTCGCTGGTGTAGCGGTTGTTTGCGCGACTATTGAGTCTGGATTTTTGCCCAGCATTAGGTTCACTTCATGTTCCATGGTGCGGCGTAGATACTAGTAGGTACAACTGTCAAAACGTGGGAATGTATATTACACTACTCTGCCCGCTCCTTCAGAGAAATACAGGCAAGACATTATAGTGTCGAAATAAAAGAGAACTGGCAGATAATACGTTTGTGCAATAGACGATAATTATTATAAACGACTAAAATATTGATAATGCATATTAAACACAGTACGAGTAGGCATCCCATACGTTAATTTACTACATTGACATTGGCTAGTCCTAACCTAACCTAACCTGTACATCCAGTCAATTGAATCTAATTACCATTGCACATTTCTAACAGTACCAGTGCCTAAGCAGAGTCTAGATCTAGAATTGTGTCAGTTGGCTCACCTGGCGCAAGGTGCGAGGCATCTGCGCAACGACGAATCGACGCGTGCGCAGCTAGCCGGGATAGGGTTGCCAATTGAGAAAAATATTTTTATTATCTGAATGTATTAAATGTGGCGTGAGTGTTTATACGAGTACGAGTACGAGGTCCTTCATCATGAGTTTTCACTGATTGCTTCGTATAAATCCGAAACTAGTCGGGCCATCCCGAAAAACACACGTCAGTTAAGCCGGTACAAAATTGTTTTTGTCTATTATTTTACATATGCTGTACTTATTCAAATCGTTATATGTTTTTTAATTGCTATTTATGTATAGGGCAATAGTGAAATAAAATAGTTGTTTAAAGTAATTAAATAATTGGTCATCATTAAATGTCAAATTACAATAAGTCAGTTGGGAATAATTTAAACTCCTTTTGTGTCACTAAAACTTGTCCGTAACGAACAGTGGAACTTTTTTCTTAAGAATTTAAAAAATAAACCGGTGGATTGAAAACATTCCACAATGTTTTTGTTAATTCTAATAACTTTGGTAACATTAACATGTATACCCTATTTTTAAAAACTTTCATAACGGGGGGTGTAACTCAGTGGTAGAGTGTCTGCTTCGCATGCTGAAAGTCCTGGGTTCAAATCCCAGCACCTCCACTTTAATCACTTTTCTTTTTTGTAACTTGCGTAAATTTTATACATGAAAATGATGTGTTCTTTAGATATCTATTGGATATTTTCTATACAAATATATGTTTTTATCATTTTTAAAGTTTTTATCTTTCTACTATCATTCCTTTTGTTATTATTCTATTGGACACGGGCGTCCTCTTAAAATGAAAGGGTGAAGACCATAGTTTGCAACGCTGAGCGATTGGGTTTGACAGACTCCACATGTCTTAGATAATTTTCTTTTTGAACTCTAAGGTCGGCGGGTTTTCTAACGTTTTTCTTCACCGTTATAGCAATTTAATATTGTGTAATATTCATCTTTGTTAAAATAAAAATGAGACAGCCCTATGACATTTGCTCTATATCCCTCAAGTTTAAACTATATAAAAAAATGTATTACAGTATTGAGTCTAATCGTTTATGTCGTATTTATAGTATGTTCGTGCCCCAACGGTTCGTGTTACAAACTACCTCGGAAACATCCACTGACAGCTCGGTGTTTCGCGACCAGCATGGCCCATTTCAGGCTTCATATCTACTGTTATCATTAATGAGGATTATCTTTTTAAAACGAATATCCCTATACCCTTATTAATGACAAAGCCTAAAGACATGTCCCCAATGCGCGTTTCCTAATCATTGCGGAGGTATCCCCCAAACTACTCAAACCTTTCTCCGTTTATTATTATTATTACATCATCACGCCAGGATCCTTACGAGGTAGGCAGAAACACAACAGTTCTGTAAGGACAGAGATATTTGGCACTCGATGCCTCCGGCCTACCCCGCTTATAATAATAAACATATACATATATACCCACAGTTAGCAGTTACTATGTCATTAGGTGACACGGTGTTCGTAAGTGTCCAAAGATGACTAAGTACGGGCCAGAATGTCTGCCATGATACATCACTTGTCATCTTCTCATTTGTATATATGGCGTCCTGTTACTGCACTAATGTTGTTACATTATTAGTGCTTAAATAATAATTAAGTGCTTATTACCCTTGCTCCGTGCACCATTCTCATCCTGCAGCTTTCTGTTCATCATCATTAGTCATGTATGAAGAGATTGATGAATGTGGAAGAAGCACGCCACCTCTGTACCTAAGGATAGAGATATTGAGCACTCGGTGCTCTTTGCCTATTCCGTGCGGTATTTGGCGTGAATATATGTGTATATCATTAAGCATTAAGCATTAACCTGTTTCAAATCCGCTGCTGAACATTGGCCTTCCGTAATGGAATTTTGTCCATCCCCAGGCTGAGCGTGCGGGTTGAGGATCACTGAGCATGGCTTCTTGCAGCGTTTGTGGAGTTGGTAATCGACGGTCAAGGCACTTAGCTGTGTTTAGCTAAGCTGCGCTATCTTTTATTGTTGATCAGCCAGTTCCTAGAACCTCGTCTGGTGTATAGTATGGTGCACAACGGGCAGTCAAGGGCTCTAAAGGCGAAACCCTTACACCCAGAGATTTTATGACAATCTAAAATAGTAACCATACTACATAGGTATGTATATATATTCAGGCCAGGTCCCGTACAGGGTAAGCAGAGAGCAATGAGTGACGTATGTAACGTCAGCGGGTCTGCAAGGATAGATATATCTGCCGTTTCGTAATATCTGCCTACCCCGTAAGTAACCATATAAACTACTGTAAAGACGTAGTAGCAACGAAAACACGTCCTTAACTCGTCTAATAGACACAAACGGTATGAAACGTAAGACGAGCTCATGGCTATTAGCTGACCGCGAGCTGAGCCAGCGCCAAGTTGTGACGCAACTGTCATTACAGGTGGCGAGTCAGGTGAAAACACCCTAAGCACGTCTAACTTCCACCCTCAACCACACAAACATACGCAATCTTATGCTGTTACAAATAAGGCTCATTTTCGAACGACGTTTCCTAAACCACATCCATTTGCACCCTTATCCACACTAACATTCACTACTTTATGTATTAGTGTATAAAGTCCATTTTCGAATGGATTTTCTCCACCCAGGTTCGTGAGTAAATTGGTTGAGCCACCTTTGTCTATAGACGGAACACCTTTAAAAACATTCGCCACACTTTTTACTTTAAGGTCATTTCGTTTCAATGAAAGTAACGTATTATAGATGTTTTTATATGGTCTATACGTTTTATTATTATTATATCCTGCCAGGTCTCTTGCAGGGTAGACAGAGTGCGTCAACTACTAAATACTTGCATCCTTTCGTTCCTGCGGTGCTTTTCTTGGATTTATCACTCTCCTTTTATATACATACTCGTCTACTTGGAAGAACAACTCCCTCGACAGGTAGTATCTGATCTATTTTGTCAAGATCGATGAGTCTTGGTCTCTTTCAGAACCTGCATACATCAACATTCCCATCGTGTCCGAAGGCAAAGGTACAGACATGTGACGCTCGATTTTACCTGCGTACTATGCTGCTCGTTAAAGGACCTCACGTGTTCATGTCATATTCGGAGCCACTAAAATTTTAGTGCCCTCCAGACAGATGTTCATCCAGACATATCGTTACGGTTAACGAAAACGAGAATGATATTTAAAAATTAAAATTAAATAGTACTGAAGCACTAGCAGAAGTGTGGTGTAACCTATGTAGTGTAATATATTTTTAAAAAGGACACGATTAATTTAAAAAGCCTATTCTCATAACATTTATTTACGCGTGCCATTATCACACAACTATCTCCTAGCGGTTGACGGAACAAAACAGGTGCGCCATAAATATTTTAAGAAATTCAGTATTACACTTTTTAAATTACCCTTTTGCCTACGAAAGCTGCTTTATCTGTATTCATTTTTTCTTTTTAATTACCCCGGTGGACAACGGCGAGGGCGCATTCTTCCAGCGGCCGGCTGTCTTGCATCGATCTCGTAATAAAGGTGTTAGGGCTAGGCAGAATAGCCAGGTGTCAAGGCGAGTGGATGTTTCACGAAAAAAGTAAAAAAAAACACAAGACACAAAGATGCTCGGCTAAAAAATCTGTGCAGGTGCGTCGTACGAACTTGATCAGGCGCAAAATCAGCTGTTCCAAAACAACTGTCTAAATTGAGGAAAACATTAGAATTCGATTTATTTTAATGCGCCATAAAATTGGCAAAAGCGCTTCCTTTTTTAAATCATTTTTCTTTCATTATAGAGAAAATAATTGCGTCTTAGATTAAACATTAATCAATTGTTTTTTTAATAACGAGCTTATGAATGCGTTTCGTTTTACGCATGATACATATTTTACATGCAATAAGATAGTTATTTAAGTTGAAAATAATATAATTTTTGACTGATGATCAGTAAACGCAAAGAAACGAAACAGCTTACATGCAAGATGTAATTGTGTGTACTTGTAATTAATAAAATTAATAATAATTTTTATACGCCTATAATTGTAAAGTGTAATACCCGTAGGATAATTACAGAAACACATAATTACTACCGGTTTATTAGTCTTGTTTCACGTTGAAAATACTAATAACATTCATTGCTAATTAATATTAATTTCCAAGCTAAATTTATCATACGATAATAATTATAGATTATGTTGATAGCCATACAGTATTTGTTACACTAACGACTATTTTATGCCAATTTGTTTTGTAAAATAGGCAAGCATTCAGTCGTGATCTCGCCAAATAAAAAGCGCAGATGCGTCCTAGAATGTTTTAAGGAGTCCTAGGTTATATGTGTTCGAAAACGTAAACTGACTGTCGGAGACCGACTGGCGTCTTACATGCACTGTGGATTGCAGTGGTTTCTAATGAAAATGAAATTCATGTGTACGCATGAGGAATGTATGTATGTATGGTGAGTTATAAACTAACGCTAACTTTAAATTAATTATTAAAAAGAATCTTTTGCTAAGCGACCCTTTAGACAATTTAACAGTTTATTATTAAATAATAGCATTTGAAGGTAGCTTTAAAGTCAACGTCCAATATTACAACATGTGTATGATATGACAACTGTGTATGGATAAATGTATTAAAATTTAAGGCTTAAGGTTTAAATTAACTCTGCTCAGTCTTTTAAAACAAAATAAAATAACACCCTGAAACGGCATAGCTTTAATCCGATTAATAATACGCATAAGTGACAGATGTATCTGTCAATGTCAATGGTAGAGTTTGCTAAAGTCATACATATGCTAAGGTAAGCAGGCCATAGACACTACATGGTTTTGTAACTTAGCCATTTAATGAAACGAGGCAAGCTTCAACCGAACAGCCACAACGGTCAACACAGATCCATAGTGATTAAATTTATCTCTTATTTCGTTACCATTTCAATAATTATTAGAAATATCCTAACCCCGCTTAAAACTAAAACCATAAAAGACTAATATTGACTAGCATTAGAAAAAATTACAAAAAAAATATTAAAAACATACCACTACGTGCCATAACGTGCAAATATGAAGGTATTACTAAAGCATTAGTGACAGGTGCTAATTTTATTATAAAATTCGAAAAACATTAACGGAGCAATTAAATTATAATTATAAAATTAATTAAATAAGCACGTCGAGATCATGGGCGGGTGTCCGTTAATGATCGTCGCTATTAGTTATACAACACGCTATGCCACGCTATACACGGCTATAACTAGCATGTCTTTTCTATCACAGCCCTTAGTATCTGGTACGCTTTCGCTAAACAATAGGTATTATGTACATAGTAAATGCATTACGACCAGTCAACTATATACCAACATACCAGTCAACGGTATATACTCGTAGTTACTACAGAAATCAAAATCTATTTTAAAATAAAAATGCAATAATTAGTTACACCACCCGCCATCTTTTCAATACACTACACTTCGAATATAAACTTAATAAACATCCCAGAGATAATATTTAATTATTTACGATACGATATGAATATATTACAGCCACATTTCACTTTAAAACAATAAAACGAGTAGCGGTGCATTTGGCTGAATATAATTTTTACTTTTGCCCTATTTGCTGGTACGATATAAAAAGCGTATACGACCCCACTCCCTATATGTCAGAGTAAGGTGCGAACACAGCCGGCTGGATCACTTTAATTTAGAGCTCGTTGCAGAACTATTTGTCAATTCCAGCAAATTTATTTGTCTCTTAAATATCCAGGAGAGCTTCGAGAACATTCTCCAGCAACGACGGGTTACGATTGATCATATTTACGTCCAAAAACTGTCATAAATGCTAAAACTGACGTTTATCAACAAGAAACAAATTAGAAAGCGAGGTTGCTGATTGAAAAAGGAATTATTACAATTATATGCGTCAGTTTTTTGTTACTCCAAAAGTTTTAAGCACATAATAAACAACAATTACTGCTGAGGTAATTTTAGGATAAACAATTATAGATTTTCGGTATTTAAGTCAGTCTGTATAAAATATAATTATATTGTTAGTATAAATATTATGTTAATGTATATACTACGTATATTAAAACTACAAGCATAATGTTTTATAACATCATGTTATATACATTGTAATATATAAACAGAGTGATGAATGTTAAAGAAGTACAAGAAGTCCAATAGTATAGAGATTTACTTATTAATTGCGTATATTATATGGTATTATGACACAAATAAATTTCTAGTGTGCTTGTTTCTTCCCCCATTTTGCGCTGTACTTATGATAGCATCGTATATCGCTTACCTCGTATAGTGTGACTGCGCCTTTAACAAGATAATACACCCTTATTTTTATTCATTGCTTCATTGAGCGCAGATAATGTTGCAGCGAAAATACAATGTACATAAAAAATATATCACAAAAATACTCCCATCAATAAACGCGCTCACGAAAAAGTTGTACCTACTGTGAAAATTGTTTTTCAATGCCCTTTTAACTTATTATTAGACTTGTTTCGGGTGGAATTATTCATTTCTCTTTCTTACGTTTTTTTCGTCGCCAATTTGCAACGGCGTACATTTTTTTGTTCTCTTTACGTACAGTAGTGAGTTGCGCATACATATATATACTTAGTAATGAAAAACAAATGCGTTAAATGATATATTATAAAGCTTATATGTATAAGATACTGGATGCGACAAGCCGAGGATATGGCGCGATGGCGCTCATTGGGGGAGGCCTATGTCCAGCAGTGGACTGAGATACGCTGATGATGACGATGATGATGATGTATAAGTTAATTTGGCTATATAACAATGTAACAATGGATTGCGTACAAAACACAGACATTCGATCAATCGGTCAATAGTGTGATTAAATTATCCGCAAACACCTAGGTGGTAATGGCGGCGAAACTAAAATTCAGTTTTCTTGTAAATATTCATACTTAGATCTAATACTTTATATTAGAGGTAAGAAAAATGATTCACGGTTTACGTAAAGCAAAACCTAACCGTAAACTTATAAAAAACAATGTTGCCGTCGAACAAACAGCTCGTTCAAGGATACCATTTCATAAGTTCACGCGATCATTAACTTTTTCGAAATTCAATTATTTCCTTGGCTCAAACTTCCAAGTTAATTAGTCGACTAAGCAATAAGCATCTGCTCGCTTAATTGTTCTAAAAGGCAAATCCATTTGACAAAAAGAACACGTCAACTAAATCGTCTCTGTTATTAATAAACGATGACATTTCACCAAATAAATACCATAGACAAATAGTCGCAAGGTTGAAGGTCACCACAGATATTGCCAACTCTATATTCAAACAACTAAAAGATTTTAAATCTTAAGGCATAGCCATTAAAAGCTACTTTAAAGATAGATGAGTAGCTGCAACAAAAATTACATTTGTGCTGTCCTAATGAGATGAAATATTTAGGCAGAATTTACAACAACCTTGTGTGAGAGAAAAAAAATAAACTTCAAGTTAATTTTGTCGCTATTCCAATTGACGTATTTTCAAAATTCTGACAGCGGCTGCCAGAAACATTAAGTTTTCTCAAGTTTTAAAGCGCAGGAACACACGTGTGCAGCCTCCGTTAGCTCGTTACTTATGTTTTTTATCTGCGCGCTCCTTCGCACTGTCAACATTGACACAGATGGTATAAATTTACAGGTTATTATTTAAAAACCGGCTGGCCTAATTTGGAACGCAGTTTTTCAGATATGCCAACTTAATATAGGTAATTAGACGAACTTTCTTCATTTTCAGAAGGACTTTGTTTTTTCCCCGTTATTATTTCAGTACCAGCCTCATGAATAGTTTTTGATTCATTATCTTTAGATATATAGCTAATCGTTTTGATGCTAAGACATATGTGTTTAAAACATATTTGGTAGTTGGTAGGGCCTAAAATATGTAGATACACTTTTTGTCCGAGACAATACCACTACAACACCTATTTCTGCTGTAAAGCAACTGATATAAAAACAATTTGTTTCACTTTTGAGTATATATCGACTCGTTGCACATATCTATTAAACACGACTTTAATTCTCAGCATCACATTACTACTAAAAATACTAAAAAGTGATCTGGATTAATTGCTTAAAATTGCTTGCAATAAAATAATAGCAGTGATAGCTTAGTGGTTAAGATTTCAGCCTCTCACTCCGGGGGTGCTGGGTATCAAATCCTTGGCGCGCACCTCTTTACAAACGGTGAAGAAAAACGTTCGTGTCAACATTATTTACGTGTTTTAGAAAACGTTATAACTAAACATTATTACTAGGCAAGCATATTACAATAAAACTTTACAAATCTGAGATGTGTGAAGTCTGCCAACCTGCACTTGGCCAGCGTAGCAGACTATGGCCTTGATCCTCTCATTTTGAGAAGAAACCCATATTCCAAGAGTGGTCGAATAAAAGGGTCGAAAAAAAACGAATGTTACAAAATATCATCATTTCGAATCAGGTGACACTGGCCAAATGGTAGCCTACACCAAATAAAAAAAATATCATGCTCGTTGGTGTCCACTGAGGAATTCGGAGCGCTCATTCTCTCTTAATTGACGTAATTTTTACGTTCACAATTATAAAGTAAATTTACACTTTCGCAGAAAAACTCGACGGAGGCCGATAATTACCCCAATATTCGTTTTCGGTCGAAATGCGCATACACGGCAACATATCGGGGCGGTTTAGTTAATTTTTGAAAACGTTTCTTGACTTTTAAGCATTTATTATTGCAAACTCTGTTCCTGCAACCGCATCCATTTTAATTTTAACAATATCCCTATTTCCTATAAGGTCTGCTGTACTGCTTATCGTATCTTTTGTTTAATACATCTTCATTTTTTTTTGACATTTCTTTAATAATTATATACCTATACTCTAGCAGTTTACATATTATGCTAAATGTATTGTAATTCAAATGTACAAATATTAATATTTTTTGATGGTACTCATATATTGGGAACCCATAGCGAGGCACACAGACGAGAATATGTTAAATCTTCCCGACACATTGAAGGCAATACATTTATAATCCTGATGAAAACGCAAGCCAATCAGCATGGCCACCTTTCTGATTGTTCAATATTTGCTGGACGTAACTTGGCCTGATAATTACTTTGCTCAGGTAAAATCCTTTCATGTGAACATTTTTATGATGCCAATGCAGATTTTGTTTAAATTAACCAATTATAATCAAGTCTTTATTTCTGAATTTATTTGTGTCTTTATTTATGAAGTATGAATTTTACAGCGGCATTGCGTTGTTTATTTTTGTTATCATCATTTTCATCATTATCCTCATCATCGTCCTCGTCATCATCATCATCATCAGACCTTTAAATTGTTCCCCCTTCATAAACTGGACTCAGAATAAGACGGGTTATGACCATATTCTACCACCAAGTGCTGTTGACAGACTTATTTTTTAATATAGGTAATATACATACACATAAATGAGGGTGTCTTTGTTTTATTTTAGCGAACTGCCATTCAATCTGTTTGTACTAATGACTTTTTTCGGGGTTATCTTGTAGTGTTAATCTAGGCAAAATTTGGCTGTCACTGAATCAAGATTAACAATGTTATAAAAGAATTTCGCTGGATTTTTATTTTTCTTGATTTGTATCAGTACGATATTAAGAACGTTTCTCGACATTTCACTGATCGTAAAAAATCGAAAGTCATTAAAGATCGGTTTATAGCTTATTTATGTTTTAAAACGAATTGGGAAAAAATGCTGGCGCCTCGCGCGGAATTGAAGTATCCAAATTGATTGAGTTTCGTCAATAAATTTAGCAAACGTGGCAAGCAAAAGGTAAAAAACCAAGACACCTAAGGCTTAAAAAGTGTAGAGAAGATCGTGACTTGATTATAGGAACTGCATAATATCATAGACAATTCTACATTCATTAGATAAAACGCGTGATTACAATTGGAATGAATTTACAAGAGTGTCAGTGATTATTTCAAATTGAAAAAAATAATTGCGCGTAGATTGATCGAGGCATAACTTGTCGCTGGTGCCAAGGGTCCTAGAGGAGACTACAATGAGAGACAAGTCAGTCTAGTTTCACCAAATTTAGCAAGGATTCATTTAATAATTCTCGTATAAAGTAATCATTGCTCTCAATAATGACTCTGTTTTTTTGCTTCTGCCATAACATTGTATTTATTATAGATAGATCAAGTGTCACTGAGCCTTAGATTCATTCTTAACTAGGCCTCTTCATCCTTAGCTAAGCATTTTCATTGGTGTTCAGTAAAATCTAAAAATAAATAAATTACTAAAACAGCCCGATGTTTTTGTCATTGTATTTTTTGTGTTCAGTTGCGAAATATATCCAAGTTATATTATGTATACTATTAAGTTTCGCAACTTATCTTAGTTGAACCTTTCAGTAGTTTTGTTATATCCGCAGACAATTCGATTGATCAAGAAACTCTATTTGCATCAATCTGAACTGTACCGTTTATGTCCTAGACTTTTTCAGAAAACCCTCGGTTTCAGTATCCATTTTGTATTTTTCAGTTACGGAGTAAGTATATCCCTAAAAAGCTGGAAATAGGCTGGAATAGGAAAGCTGGAAATAATGGTACCAATAACAGTCACTGCAAGCTATGGGCATAACAACAGCCCTCGAAAATGCCTATATCAATTAGTTACTGCTAGTCACTTAATCAGTTACTGTTAGTATCAGTTTGAATGAGAATATGTATTAGTTAATAAGTACTAATATTCTTATCTTTCAGTGTTGTTAACAAAAAGCGTACCTACTTAATGCCAAATAGATAAATACAGAAATCCTATCAATCTACCAAAATGCTGAAAAAAATTAAGATAAGCACAAATAGGAAAAAACATCTCATAATTTGTAACAATACTGCGGGATTTCCTTGCTCTACGTTCGTTTCATAAATGTTTCAGAGCCTCTTACATCTGACTGTCTCAAACTGTGCAACACATAGCAGAGTATGTTATAGCACTCGGGCCACACGCAGCCGAGGTGCAGCTAGTCGAGACGAGCCAATTTCACAGATTCGTCACCGATTACCACGCGCCGCCCGCCGCCGCCCCTGCGGATTGGACACTGCTCATTTATAACAAGACTGATATCGGCAAAACCTCGTTTTTCAGAAAGTTAACAATCTTACTGACAATTATTTAGAGAAAAAACTGATTTACTTAGGGTTCTTAATTAATAAAAAACGCATTTCGCGTTCTCATATTATCATTGTATCGAATAATTTATAATGTAATTAGAGTGTAGGCATTATAAAGAATTAAAACGTGATGAAATTACAAAAATAATTTAGGAGTAATATGTCACTATTTATACATACGTGTCTAAAACTACAATAGGATTTGATTCAAACTGATGACTTCGGAACAATTTCAATTCAAATAATTGGCTCGTAATATAATTATTGGAAATGCGAAAACTATGAATTGTCATTTAGTATGTAAATGAAACTACCGAATAACTGTATAACAACTGATTGTAAATATAATATTTAATTATTATTATACTTTAAACGATACTACCATTACAGATAGCGAATTCCCAATTAACAATAATGAAACGTTAAAATAATAAAAACTTAAAATAACGAAATGTTAAAATAACATAAACTTACAATAATAAAATTGTCATAATAATAAATTGATAAAATAATACAATTTGTAATATCTAATGTTGTAAATCAGTGAGCGACTGACGTCGGCCAATACAAGTAGTCGCCAGTACAGAAATGCGAAATGGCGCCACAGTGGCGCCGCAGCCCAGAGTGCGCTCTCGTACGTGTGGACGTACGGACGGGTACGCGTATTACATATACACATGTACACACCAGCACAGCGAACATTGGTAGCGCGCTATCCAGCTAAATCTGTGCTAACGTTTAATGGTGAATTATTAGGTTTTCTGTATTGAGTTGGCTAGTGTGGTGGTTTAATTGGGCATTTGTTAGTTTTTATAGATAACGCGCATTCCTTTAATGATGTAGTCCGGTTTAAAATATATGAGTATATTTGTATTATTTGCGATAGTATTACAAAATAATAATTTTTAAAAACCTAACTTCACGCCTGTAATCCCCGAAGAGGTAAGCAGAGGAATGCAGAATACTCAGACGTTTCACGGGTTACGTTTACGTCCCACTATGGAATAGGTGATGCGCTTATTGCCATGCGTCGGGCACATATCCAGACTCCGAACCACTACTAGAAAATCTAAGTTAGAAAAATTTTGTAGTGTTCGACCCGGAAATCGAACCCGGGGCCTCCCGATCGACAGTCGCACTTGCAACCAACACGACAGACGAGACAGTAAATTTTTAAATATATTTATTATTAAATACTCTAAGGTTCAAAGAACTGATTAAATGCTATAAGCATTATCTGGCAGTCAATCTTTAGGCTAAGCAGATAGCAACGAATGCGGCAAAAAAACAAGAAATCCCAACACCAAGACAGTTGGTTATGTGTTGCCAGCTATAAGCGTTATAAATACCAACACTACTACAGGTCCCGAGAAAAAAACCTTAGAAGGAAATTCAGAATAAACTGCTTCCCGCGCAAAATACCTTTTCTGTAGATAATTGGACACCATAAAACAAAGACGAAGAAGTTATAAATATCGACAAACTGCACAGAAAAGTTTACCTCCATAGCCAAAAAACATACCGCAGCTGATAAAGAAACGTACAGAAACAATATTCGGTTCTGTTATTCACAGATAAAAAAACTAATACTTAAATAGAATTACACCAAAAATATCCTTAAAAAACCGTAATACGTCGTCAACGTCCGCGCCACCTGATGCATGTTTTAGATACAGGTGGGCTCGCAAAATGGCGATTCGTAGGACTATAGAATAGATGGCCGAACAGTGGGACCGATAGGTATAAAACTTCTCATCTAGTTATAGTAATACTACAAGAAATTGTGTATAGTATCGTCATGCAAACTCCTTTATGATGTGCTGGGAACACAAACTGCCAAATATATCTGTCCTTACAGATCTGAAGTACTTCTTCTATATTCATCACTATCTTTATCACACACAACAATCTGTATGACAAAAAATTTTTATTGATAAGTAGAGACGCATTCCTATTGATTTTATGAAATTCATTTCAATAATATTTACTAAAAAACGTAATAAAATATCTTAAACAAAACGCGGAGGCAGTAATACTTAGACATTTTGCTGTCACATTTGTAACATTCACACTAACGGTCTTATGTCTACAACTGTTTTTGTCTGTTTCGAAACTTGTTTTAAAGTAAAAAATTGTTTTAAAGTATTTTTAAATAGGCAGTATGTCTGATACTTTTGTAGACACTCTCTCAGTGTCTACTCTCGATATACCGCACGCGCTGCTGCCACCTTGCGGGGTGTGCGACAGGTGACCGGTAATTCGGAAAACGGTGTTTCCGCATGTTGTCTCCATTATGCCAATTGCGACTAATGAGTAGTAATTAGGGGGTGGATCCATTCGCTTATGGTCCATAAACGCATTGACTTTTTATTGACATTTGTGAAGAGATACCAAACCTGATCACTTACAAATGAGCGCTACTGGCCACAAATATCTGCAACTGACCTTGAATAGAATTATATGAACTGGATTGTTATCGTCAGTTAGTATGAGTTGCTATATTATTTATGTAAACTAAATGATCAAGAAAACAATGATCGAAATAAAAAAAAAATTATGAATGGTTTTTGAAAATAAGAATCACTTACTTCTAATAACTCTGATGCTTATTTCAAATCATATTAATTAAACATAAATAATAGTAAACGTGATATATTTCAGGCGAATGTGAGCTATAAACTAAAGTGATCGTATAAATAAAATAAATATAGTCGTAGGTACAAAAGTCACCCTGTCACAACGCCACTCTGCAATTATAAAATGTTTTTTACCGCAACATTGAATCTATTATTAATGGTTGCTCGAATTTATTATTATCTACAATAAATAATTTCATTGAATTTAAATTATATAGGTACATTTCTTTTATACCATCAAAATGTAATTTATTGTTATGTGAATGCATAGTAATATCGCTATGCATAATATTATTTATTAGTATTATTAGTACTATTGGAATTTTCCAATTTAGAATTTCTAGTAGTGACTCGGAGTCTAGATGTGTGCCCGGTGTACGGCAATAGGCTCACCACCTATTCCACTGTGGGACTTAAACGTAACTGGTGAAATGTGGGAGTGTACTACACTCCTCTGCTTACCTCATTGCGGATTACAGTCGTAATGTTACTATTTTTTTATATCGCTCAAATATATTAAAGGCTAATTTTCGGCCATCTTTAAACGCTCGGGTCATTCGCTTAGATACATGAATAATATGCAAATTAAAGTCCCACCTTAGTAAATTTCAAGTGGTGTTGGTATGGTTCCAATTATAAATGTTCTTAATTTAAAGATGCTATCTGCGAGCCCACTAACATCTTGCTTAAAGGTCACAAAATAAATGTAAAGAAATTTTAATTATTTGAACATAAAAAGTATCACACGCGAATCGTTCTACACGTAAGTCGAAATATGGAGTTGGATAAAATATAATTATCTGACAATTTATGTACAGACGACACTTTTGCATTTTTATTTTATATATTTCGTATCTATAGTTTCATTATATACTTTACTTATTTATATCTTTATATCAGAATCGGTTAAGGATTGTTATTTTTGTAAATATCAAAATCAATCGATTTAAAACACTTCAAATTTTTTCCCGTTCCGTTTTCAAATATGTAATTGGTTTTTTCTGACATCTAAAGATTGTAGGAGTAACTCTTTGATTTTTTTAATTTCACTACTTTTTTGAAAAAGAATAGGATACCTACATCATTCTGTAATCGAGGAAAAACTTCGTGATTTTGAATTTTTAAATTTTAGTAACGATTTCCAAAAAGGAATATAATTCAGCTGAGGAAAGTCTTGTGATTTTGAATTTTATAATTTTAATAGCGGTTGTCAAGCACGATCAAACTTGTAGTTGAGAAATGCCTCGTCACTTTGAATTCTTCAATGTTAATAGCGAATTTCGTAAAGCAATATGATTGTCTGGTTGAGGAAAACGTGATTTCGCTGCGGCCGTGTATTTGGAAGGTTTCTATCGACCGCGGCAGGCGCCTGGCTGTCGCCGCACGAGCCAGGGGCTCCCTGGCTTGCACAACGTTCTATACCTAAACTGTATATATAATTAAACAGTTTACTTCGCACATAAATAGCGAAATATTTCAAAATAACTTTAAGTGATGCAGATTTTTATTTTATTGTTAAAATTGGATTTTCGCAAAGTAAAATTTAACACAACATTAACTTAGCGCCTATATGGGGAATATACAGATAGCGAAAGAGTCTCAGAACACTCCCACGATTCACCTGTGATGTTATATTCATTCTACGAAGAGCGAAGAAGAGCAATAATTTCAAATATTTTCATAATTCAAGGCCATCCCATTAAACCTATGGTCTAACCATAGTTAAACGCGGATTGAATGGTTTCACACGTCTTAGATGTTAGATTTACAAAAACCTTTATGATAATTTTCTTCACAACTGTAGCGAGTACCATTTACGAAAATTTCAAGGTCATCCGAGGTCATACGGATTCAAACCAAAGGCTTCGGAAATGCGAGATTGACCTTAAAACAATTTACCTCTCCTTTCAGTTACCGCGTATCGCATTAAAATATTAAGCATTAATTTAGACATTTTTTTATCATCACACCAGAGAACATTTAAAAGTAATTATCAGTGTTAACTGCCATATAAACAAACCTTTCCATCAATTAAATAGAAAAAAGAACGTTACTTTTCTACGCAAACACGTACCTACATTATTGTTGTTACAAAGACTAAATAAATAATAAAGTATACATTTCCAGATGTTTTAGAAAGTTCCTTAGATTTATAGCTTACATACTGTTACAAAATACGTCTTTAAAAGAAATCTTTAGCAGAATGTTGGCACGCAAAATACCGCAATAGTTTTCAACTTGACGCCGCGCCAGATCGTACACATCTGCACGCGACGCTCCGACTGGGTCCTTTTAGGTTAGAACATAATACAAAATTTTGTTCCATATTTGAATTAACTTTTTTATTGTTTATTTTTTTAATCAATTTTTTTTTCTATTCGAAAAACGTACCTATTACTAATAGACTTTTTCTGATGTGTCTCTTGGTTTACCTTTTATTTGGAACGTACCTATAACATAACTGGTGGGAAGCGGCAGTATTGCAACCCTGCCTAAATGTATAACTTGGTATTTATACATTCTATATATCATCCATTACAATGAGTGCTCCTCTGAAATGTTTGAACTGTCCGTTTAAGCAATTGCACACATGGCAGACTTCAGTAGCAGCTGTGTATCACATGTGGTCATACGAACAGTGAAACAAGTTTCCCTCTGAAATATTCAAACCGCATTTTCCCCGTGGAATCAATGCGTACCTACTATAAATACAAAAATAAAATAAATCAATAAAGTCACAGATACATAAAGTTGAAATTGTGGATTTTGAGTTTTATATTGATGGAGTTTAATTTTAATAAATAGGAATGAAATACGTATTAAATATAACAAATGTTCATTAACAACTTGTAAACGTGTTTCTTGAGAAAGTTAGTCAATACACACTTGTATATATTATCATGTAGTGTGCAAAAAATACCATAAAAACAAATGAAAGATTTATCGTAATGATCGTATCGTACCGTCGTTTATGTCGTAGCGCCGTAGTATTTTAATGTTAATTAATCTTAGTGTTGATAAAGATAGTGCACTCGCTGACAGCAACACTCTTAAGTAAAGTTGAGATACAGGCCAGTCAGAAAATTGCTGCCAAAACAATATGCAATTGTATGATATTGTAAAATCGAACATAGAAAACCTCACCTCTGAATAAGAGCACACAAACGCCAACTTGGTTCAATTAACTGAAAACAAAGACGCAATCTGAATAGTCAACGATCCATTGATCACGAAGTAGTTCCTGCGTACAGGGTTAAGGAGTAAAGGCTTCCTGTTTTACCAGTCCCCTTGCAAATCGGCTGTAGAAAAAAATATAAATAACAATAGCATAAAACTATAATTTAAAATTTACAAAACTTTCGCCTACGTACTACATATAAAATATTTTCATTATTAAAACAAATATTACAATTTAGATGCAGATGATACGCCATCTAGCATCGTTTGACATAGTTACAGTTCGTCTACTGACCAACAGATGTCGCTTTGTACACTTTGCTAATTAATACATATGTAGACTTAATCTAATATTTGTACATAATATAATTATTATGAAATGAAGCAGAATTGCTAATAATACTAAAGTAATATTTCTTTAGACTCCGTTTTTTCACTAACTTAAAGTTAAACACTTAAACGCGTGTAATGAATGAGCCAGTGACATAATATTATTACATATTACGTTAGTCTAGTATTACGTAATCGAAGCGTTTATAAACAAATGCTTTAATAATCTCATTCAGGGATAGCGTTCGGCGCACTAGTGTCACGTCTGTCACATTAGAGAGTAAAATAGTGTTATTAAACTTTCAATCACAATTTTCAGCAGTATACCTTTAAGTATAATTTAGTTAAATTACGTATATTATCATTTTTATTACATAATTCGCTTAATAGAGCGAGATGTCGTTAAAACAAGTTTTAATAGCCAATAAAACGTTTCCCACCGTTGGGTTAGAATTACTAAAGACCAAGTAAGTAAGGTTGTTATTTCTAAAACAATTTATTAACTAAACGTACTTACATCTGTTAAAAAATGCTTTTAATTGCTTGTATTCTAACTAAAACATGCCGTGAACCGGAAGGATTAATCAGAACAATAAATGTTAAATAAAGTGTGATGAACTCATTTCAACAATAAAAAAAAAATTAGCCAAAACATTTTAAAAAAGATACATCCAACGTAGGTAGTACAGAACATCAGGTAGGCCCCCAAAAATATTATGTTTTTGATATATTCTAATGAAATGTGTTTGTATCACAGAACAAACTGCAAAGTAATGCCGTACCTGGATTTCGACCATGAATGTTTGCCTAATATAAAGAAAAATATAAAGGGCTGCGATGCCTTAGTGTGGAACACAAAATATAAATTAACGGAAGAAATATTGGACATAGCTGGTGAGTGGAATAAAGAAAAACTAATTTCCAAGCACTATTTTTTTTATTTTAGTGTTTGTGTGCTGTTAGAAAGTTTTAGTCTTAATATTAAGGGTTTGTATCGAAAGCATAATTAACGTATTCCGATAAATTTCTTGACATAAATCGGTACATTACATTGGACCTATTTTTACTACTCTACATTAGATGGCGCTATAAGCGTTTATAGACAGTATTTGATGTAAAGAATATAATATTATCATTTGTCATTTCAAAATTAACCGACAAACTAGCTCAAAGTTAAACGAATTCGTATGTAAGTGTTAAAGCAATCGTTCTAATGTTAACCTTAGCATTTGATAGAGAACATTAGATAAATAAAAAAATATCTAAGAAAATTATACGTGGAGCCCACGCACGATAGAAATGAAACTGTCTTGCTGATTATATGCAGATGAAGAGATTTCTATTACTATATTATTTCTATGAAATATATTATTTTCACCTTCAGGCAAAAATTTAATTAAGGCAACAAATTTGCTACAAAAGCCTGGAATCAAAATAACTATTTTATTTGCTTGGATTATTTAATAATTTCATTATTTAATACCCGCTGAATATAATTGGTAAATATTGGTACTTTAATTTCCAAAATGTACTGCTCTCGGTAGTAACTTCCGTTAGAATTATACCAACAAAGCCAAACATAGAAAGTAATATGTACTCATTTAAGGCCGGTACTTCTAGGGCCCCAGTTGAAAATAGTGACCACGATGTCATCGGGTCTGGACCACATTGATATTGATGCAGTGGCCAGACGCGGCATCCGACTGGGCAACACCCCAGATGTTCTTAACAATGCAGTCGCTGATATCACAGTTGGACTTCTGATTGCTGCAGCGAGGAGATTCAAAGAAGGAATCCAAGAATTAGAAAGGTGAGGTAATCTCATATGATCAGCCACCAGCCGTTCAGGCATCTGTGAAGTCATTATGCCAATTTTTTTCGAAACTCATGTAACGCGTAACAAGGACGCTTACGAAGCATCTAATAAGGAAGAAAGCGAACCCATTGTAATAGCAATGTCCTTTCACATTCAAAAAGTTAACCTTATAAAGGCACGTCAAAGATATAACATACATAATATAAACCATAAGCTAAATTCAAACCAGCTTGGACTGGAGTGCAACAACACCTCGATATTCCTCTCGCTACAACTAACCCAGATAGACTGTTTCACTTAGCTAGAATAACTAAACCGGTGAAGTTTAAATTTTACATTTATACCTTGTCTGTTTGTAATGTGTCTGTTTGTAATATCAGAATAATAGCTTTTTACTGAGTACATTTGAAAGTATCAATGGCAGGTGTTTACCTGTTATATTATATGTATTTTTGTTATATTTATAACGAAAAACCAATTTTTATAACTGTTAAATGTCCTGTCTGTCTGTTTGTTCTTTCCGAGTAATCTCCGAAACAGCTGCACCGATTTCGAAGGAATTTTCATTATGAGGAGTAACATAGTTTATTTTTATTGTAGAAACATTTGTGGGGTCCTTTTAAAACTTTAAACCCATAAAATGAACAGACTGTTACATAGTCATTGAAACAAGTACAGAACCGATGCGACTTTTAAATGTGACTATTTTTTTATCGATAAAACATTTCCATATAATTGTGAAATTTACATTTCAAGTGGAAATTGGAAGTATGGAGTGCAGTGGAAGCTAGGTCAGGATATCGCTGGAAGCACTGTCGGGATTGTAGGATTTGGGGGCATCGGGCAGACGATGGTCAAACGTTTGAAAGGCTTCGATGTGGCTAGGTTCATCTACTGTGGAAGAACTGATAAACCTGAAGGTAACTATTTTCAAATAAATACGAATCACTTACTGAAATCTGAAAAACGCCAGGTCACTTCATAAACAGACTTGGCTGAATCTGTAGAAAATAAAAACAAACTAGAAAAAAGGGTTTTTTTACACGCTCCTGCAAATGCTTCACGCGACAAGTTTAGTTGCCAGTTTATTTGAAATTTGGAGTCCCAAATTTTTTCTAGAATGTTTTCGCGTTATCTAATCTAAACTGGACGGAGACTGTACTATGATTCATCATCATCATGCAAGCAATGCATGTAGATACCACAATTCCAAGACTATACTTGTGTAGATAATTTGTCATCCACACACAGACCAGACACTTGCGTTCATCATGCATTTGTTTCTAGTGAGTGAGAAGACAATTTGAGTCAAACATATCTTTACAAATATATTTCTAATTCAGCTAAAACTCTAAACGTGGAAAGAGTAAGCCAAGAGCAATTATTACGTGAGAGCGACTACGTGATCCTGTCCTGCCCGCTGACGGCGGAGACTAAGAATATGATCAACTCTAACACCTTGAAGATGATGAAGAACACTTCTGTGCTGGTCAACATTGGACGAGGCGGTAACTTCTATAAAGCTAATATATACTTTTATTAGCTAACTACGTCCAACTAGACACATGATTTAACCTAGTGGAGTCAAACAGAAAAATCAAGGGCTAAATTATCTTAGAGTTACTTTCGTTTTAAGTTTACATTCGTAAACTTATTCGTAAACTCTATTACCATAATTATTATATACGAAAAATGTATAATTATAACTTTTTATTTTTGCTGTCCTTCGGGAGAGAAAAGTTATGCCATGTCAAAAAATGTTACACTCTCTGCTTTAATTCTAGCTCGTTCAGTACTTCACTACAAATCTATAGAAAAACCTGCAACCGACCCTAATTCTTATATCTACTATCCCCATTAAACCCAGAGAACTCTGCATATTTTCTCTTGGCGACGAAAATATCATTCCAAGACCTATATGACAACTTCTAGGGCTGGTGGATCAGGAAGCTTTGTACATGGCGTTGAAAGAAGGCCAAATCTTCGCAGCTGGCCTGGACGTGGTGACTCCAGAACCGCTGCCCAAGGACCACCCGCTCGTATCTTTACCTAACTGTTGTAAGTCATTCATGCCATTAGGGCTAATGATTTCCATATTAATATATCATTTTTTTAGCCTATCTTTATTCATCAATGGTTTAGCAGTCAAGCTAGATCTACTTAAAGCTTTTTTTGAGCGGTTGACCAACTATTTTGATGCTAATTCACTCAGCTGTAACAACTTAAGTTCTCCAACTTTTCACTTCTTAACTATTTTGCCATAATGATGTTTTTAATATGAATAGCTCTTATTCTTGGTTTCTTAGTATTTTAATTAATAATGTGAAATAAAATTAAGGTTTCTATGTGAAAATAACTGTGAATAACAAAGAACCGTATATTTTATAATATTTAGATACATATTGAAAACAAATGTTGATTAACATCGGATTAAACTGTATGCAGTTCATTTACATCTCGCGTGAGTCAAAGGAACAAGATAAGACAGTTATTTTTATAATTGCCAAGTATGACAATTTCTCGTCCATTCTCTCTTGTTTATGAGCATATTGGTTCGTGCTATCAATAATAAAACTGTTTCAGCCAGTTGGTTTGTTAACACATCGATAGAGGTAGTAATTAGACAAAAAAAGATATGACTCGTACAGGCAGCAAATTGTCTTAGGTATATTATAAGCAGCTTACCATCCTGTGAATCCACATTTATAAAATATAATTTTTATAAGTTGTGTACCTCAAATACTCACCACCTGTTCCGTAGTGGGACGTAAACGTAACTGTTGAAACTGTGCGATGTACTACACTCTTTAGCCTACCTGTTCAGGGATTACAGGCACGATGTTACCTTTATATATCTCAAATATATTTACCGTGTTTTTACAGTCATTATACCACACATGGGCAGCGCGACGATCGCTACAAGAAACGCCATGGCCTCCATATCAGCCAACAACATATTGCTGGCCTTAGAGGGCAAGCCGATGCAGTTTGCAGTTTGTTAATTGTACATCACTTTATTGTATTACATGTGTATTATTATTTAATATTGAATTAATAAATGTTTAAAGATGTTATTGGTTTTATTTATTTTCTTGAAATAATAACATTATGATCAATAAAAAAGCTGCCAGCTCGTAAATTACGAGTAACATTAACATATAAAAAAAACGTAACATCGGTCCTTTAATCCATCAAAGATGCAGGCAGAGGACACTTCAACGTTTTACCAGTTACGTTATACGCCGCATTATGGAATCAGTGGTGAGCCTATTGATACGCACCGGGCACAAATCCAGAGTCCGAGTTAGTACTATGAATTAGAAATTAGATAAAAACTCTACAAAATCACTAGTAGCACTTGTAAACACTCGAACAACGACGCAGTCAGAAAAAGAAAAAGAAGAAAAAAAAAACATGCAGCTGACGAAAGAATTAAATTAAGCCGAAAAAATTGTAATTAAAAGGCTATGTAGATAGATATATTTACTTATTAAATATTGATGCCTTATAGTTAACATCTATGGATTAATTTAATACGAATTCGTAAAAAAAAATGGAATGAAAAGTATTGGCTACAATAAAGATTTTAAAAGCAATAAATTCCGTAATTCCGAGTACTGACAAGCTGTATATTTATAGCACATAGACATAAATCCCACTACTGACCAGAAGTATACTTCTCTCAGTTGCTGCTGAACCTTGTAGTGAACCAGTCAGCAATATTGTATCCCTCAATATCGTGAGAGACGTACAACCGGAACCAACTATATATTTTTGATACAATTAAATCCGTAAGACAACAATGCGATACTTAACATTTATAGGGATATTTGCGTGTGTTTTGTTTCATGGAAAGGACGCGTCTTCAACAAAAATGACGAAGAATCTGAGAG
Source organism: Microceris scylla (assembly GCA_018245595.1). Lineage (NCBI taxonomy): Eukaryota > Metazoa > Arthropoda > Insecta > Lepidoptera > Hesperiidae > Microceris > Microceris scylla. The sequence goes on from DWDT01000103.1 coordinate 27,469, forward strand.
TTCTTGTGTCGTCGAACGATTTTCCTATAAATGGCTTGAATATTTTAGAAGAACAGTAAGTGTTGAATTGTTTATTATTTTGTTTGAAGTAGGCCCTTACTCTCAAAATGTTAGGGTAACTATATCTCTGATTGTAGAATGTTTTAATCTAAGTTATGTAACAGTTTCGACTATTTAGGAGTCAGTATAGGTACATATTAATATATTAAGTCGGATACTAAGAGTCCATTCTTTTAATTTTATTCAAGAGTATACAAATAAAGTGCCATACATTTTTCAAAACCATTAATCTTGCTCAACATTAGAATCACTCTAAGGAGAGAAATACTAATTCTGCGAAAGAATACAATAATAATAATAAGATTTTCCCGGCATACATCGTAAATATGGCCGTTATTAATCCAAATACAGTATTTAAAAGAACGTTATAGATAATACGCTAATTTAATTTTGTGGGAGTAGAAATTCTTCTACTCCCCGATAGATGTCATTTTGTACAATTTATCAAATGATACATACGTTGTATACTGCAACATTTTATCTAATCATGTAATCAAACAGAATTTTATTTGCTAACACTATCATAATACCTAGGATATTTTTTATTGAATTAATCTAATGCAGTGCAATGCATGACAATAGAAAATACATTATTCTTTAAAGATAACGTAATCATATAATTATTATTAAACTTAACCAATTTTGAAACTCTAAACTTACTTATTTAAGTATTTGGTACTATTATTTATTACAATTCACCCGTGAATATATTACTACGTTACACGATAGTTACATTATAAGTATACATAGTCACATATTTTACAACAATTCTTAATTTAATATTACGAACCTTGTTACTTTCTTAACATTTCAGAACCGATAAATTATGTATCTACGACAGCTATTCTAATATAACAATAACTTTTAAAACTCACGCGTAATGAATGAGAGAGTGACATGAATATGCTTACTTAGTCTAGTATTACGTAATCGAAGCGTTTTTAAACAAGTGCTTAATAATCTCATTCAGGGATAGCGTTCGGCGCGCTAGTGTCACGTCTGTCACATTAAAGTGTTATTAGAGTTTCAATCATAATTTTCAGCAGTATACCTTTAAGTATAATTTAGTTAAAGTACGTATATTATCATTTTTATTACATAATTCGCTTAATAGAGCGAGATGTCGTTAAAACAAGTTTTAATAGCCAATA
>DWDT01000104.1:0-28639 GCA_018245595.1 Microceris scylla
TACTAGGAAATCTAAATTAGAAAATTTTGTAGTGTTCGACCTGGAAATCGAATCCGGGACATCCCGATCGGCACTCGCACTTGCAACCAACACGACCAACGAAGCAGTCAAAGAAAAACAGACATGTCATATTTCATAATGACTGGTATATCATCATAGCATCACGATTAAACAAACAACGTTAATTTTATACATAATCATTGTTTTTTTTTGAGGTGATATATTCCTAGTAAAGTTTCTTGAAATTATTATTTCAAACGAAGACCGCACGCCCATGCTAATCGTCTGAAGAAGAGTTAACTTATGAATAATTTAATCGACATTCCGAGCGAGTTAATAAAAATACTGTCTTAACAAGCTATTCGGACGCCCTGCTGTGAGTAAACAAAGATATATCGATAATATTTTTGTGCTCTTATGAAATTCATTGTCATACATAAAATAAATACATATTCACATAGGTGACTGGCCTTTATGGTAATGAACTTTTTAAAAAACATAATTGTGCTATATTTAATGTTGTTTACTTTTTAATTATTATGTCCGTAGATTTTTGAGCGTTGAATTGTTTCAACACACTTAGGCAGTTGGCATGAGATGCAGTAAACACGCTACTGCTAATCGGTCCACGTGGTGAGGTTTTAGTTTTATCTTGGTATCGGAGGCTAAGACTCATTTCGGGTCGTTACGCCATCTTAGTTAATTAGTTAGTTATAAACGGAAGTCTAAGGGGTTACAACTACCATTTCAGGAGCCCAAGCCAACCTCCCCTGCACGTGATGCACCCTACTATAATAGACGAGGCTCTGGCGTCGCCGACGGACAGCAGTGCCGGCAGCGCGAAAAGCTGTGCCCTGCGATCTCCATCCCGCATGCCCGGCGTAGAGATTACGGGCACAAACCTTGTTTTGGGGGAGGCCTATGTCCAGTAGCGTATAAACGGATAACCTAATGTTAAATGTACATTTTTCACTGCATTATTAGAATTTGTATTTTGTTAAATCTGTCAACTTGGAAGCTTGAGGGTTTTGCGCTGCTTCTTTACTACCTATAGACTAACTAAAAGGTACATAAACACTTTACGACCAACTAGTGTTCATATAAGTCCTTCCTCAAATTAGGGCTTAATTAAATTATCTTACCTATGAAGTAGGTGAGCATAGCCGCGAGCACGACGCAGAGGCAGATCATAGCTATGGCGAGACACTTCCACGTGCAGCGGTGCTGACATCGCTTGTCTATGTGGAAGCGGGAGGGCGAGTACACGGGCACGGGGCTGGGCTGGTTAGCTCGCAAAGGGAACACCGGCATCACCAGCGGCTGGTTGGCCAGCTGGCAGTGCCCTCCGAGCGTCCCCCCGCCCATGCCACTCGGCATGCCAGCGCCGGCTAATCTGTAAAAGAATACAATACTTAGTAACTTATACCCCCGAATGAACACTTTGTCACGTATCTACGTGATTCAATATTGTTACATAACAAAACTGTAATACAAGAAGGGGTAGACAGAGGAGTGTAATACACTCCTACAATTCACCAGTTACGTTTTAGGGCTTATAGAATAGTTGGTGAGCCTTTTTTTCATACACCAGTCACAGTTCCGGAGTCCAAGCCACTACTAGAAATTTCCACTAGAAACTCGAAAAACTACAAGTTAGAAAAATCCAGTAGTGCCCGACCCAGAGATCGAAACTAAGACCTAACGATTAGCAATTGTTCTTGCATATGTTCCATCATAATGGCAGGCAACTTATTTACAATGTATTATTTAAAAGGTTTTTTAATGTGCTGTATAAGCTTAAATTTAATCACAGTGCACAAAGAAATTAATTATTAATGCAAGCATTATAATGCTTGGAGTTAAATTTGATAACATCCCAAATGTATTTGCATTTTTTATTTCATCATTCATTATACAAATTTCACAATCTCAGGTAGAAAATAAATTAACTGGTGGGTTGGTAGAGCCAAATGTTGCGCAGCGAATCTGCGTCCCGCGCCATATGGCGGCAGAGTATGGCCCTTTTTGGACAATCAAAACGTATCATTATCAGGAATTTACGACAAAAAAACGACGCTCGAATCGTTTAAACATGTCCGCCTCGAGATCGTTAATCAATTAGGCGAACTTCTCTGTCTCGGGTAAATTTAGAGGTTGAAATAATACCATATGGCGTAGTGGGTCGGAGCGTCCACCAACTGACGCTGATATAATGGACCTCTCTAGTTTAAAAAGAATAAGTAAAAAAGACTCGAAATAATTGGACCGAGTTTAGCGAGAACGAAGCGTGACTCTTAAAGGGTTTGTTTCGAGGATCCTCTCGACTGTAATTTTCCTTTGAATGTAGCCCGAGGATCGTTCGGTGGAAGAGCGAATTCATTAAATCGTGTACAGAAATCACAATAGCGGTGCACAGAGCTCGACTCTTGAATGCTTTAAAAAGTCAATTGTGTTCGTACAATATTTACATAGTGAGTAGCGATTTTGTAAACATTACAATAAATGTAACGATTTAAAAATTTAAATGCGGCGTTCGAAATAAATACAGAGTTGTCTCCCTATATTTATTTTGGCTAACAGTATTCTATTGAAGCGGTATTAAAAAATTTGTTTGTTCTTAAGGAAATAATATTAATGAGTATTCAAAATATAAAGGTCGTTATAATATCTTCATATAAATGTGTGATCCACGAACAAAACCGCATTGGTGCACGTAGTGTTCCGATGATTACAAGTTTTGTTGGTAGTCGGCGCTGGAAGAAGACCGCCGAGAGTCTGTTGAACGACACTTGCCACCGCGAGCTTCAAAGGGTGCTTATTCGTAGTAGGTTAACTTGTTACTGTTTTCTTAATAATGAACACTTGAAAAAAGCACAGTTGATCAGTGACTTCACGCATTTAATAGTGATTCCTATAACATATTAAGTAAAATTCATTGCTAAGCGTGATTCATTAACACCACGTACCGTTTTAATTGTACATCTTTTAAATAATATTCATTCAACCTTATCTAGTAGAATTGTATGTCTCTAACGTTGACTGTAATTTTGTAACTGTACAAGAAATTGAATTTTTTAAATCCATTAACGTTACCTTTTTTTATTGTTAGTAACATCGTACACGTCGTATCATTACCGATCAAAGCGCATCATTTCCGCGCGTTACCGAAATGAGCAGAACGATAATTTTGTTTTTGTTTAAGATAATTGTGCGGTGAGGCAATATGGTGTTGCATGATATGATTGTCTGCGGATTTCAGGGCCGGAGAGGAAATGAGCATTCTATTTTATGAGCAAGAATCGTGCGTTAGAATAAAGGAGATCTCGAAGTGGAGAGAAGCGGATGAGACAATTAACGAGACCGATGACAGTTACTATTGTAGGACAATGCTGCGATATTTCAAGCGCGAACGGACGGGTGTTCGGCGGGATTTTGACAGGCGCTCGTCGTGAGTAAGCTCTTAATGAAGCGGTAAATAATGAGCAGAGGTGTTGCACAGCGGGGGTTTAATTAACATTAGGCTCACGAATAGTTTACAATCATTTAGGTATACATATGTATTACAAGATATTATAAGCTTCAATAAAACGGTAAAACAATATAAACAAGATAAACAATGGAAGGAATCAGTGATAAAAACAGTTGGTCGTGCGGTGGGTGTGCGACCGAGCGTGGATTTGCTGCAGGTAGCAGTAGGAACTCGTTAGTCGTCCGAGGCATGCCGTTGTCGCATAGTTTTTATCGCGGTAATCGCGCGTGCAGCGGTCACTTCTAGTTTCGAAACGGGCTTCGTCGACCTCTAACTCGGAAACCAGATGAAACAAAAAAGAATAAAATGCAGGCACGGGCCGTGAGAACGCGTCTCCCTGGGCCCGGCCGCTCCGCGCCGTCCATTTATCTTGCACAGTCGTGCGGGAATGGACCGGACAGCGATGTGTTCTTATTGCATCGCGCCCTTAAATATAGGTCTATGGAGGTAAGCCGCTATGCTTTCAGTTCTAAAATGATCGTTTCGATGACCGACCGTTACAGAATACTGGTGTGGGACCGGTTTTTGCGGTACGATACTTATACGTCGATGCTTATTAATGATGAGTAATCTGCAAGTAAATAATGAGAACCTTCATGTGTGTATACATTACTGCTTCAAATATTTCTTCTATGGATATAACGTCTTTGTTAAACTATAGATTCGTTAAAGGGGTTATCGGGAATAAAAATAAGTAAGTATATGGTATTCACCTTTGAGACAGAAACGTCGTAGTATAAGAAACTGCTTTGTTTAGATTCACAAAAAGGGTAAGAGTCTTATCGGGGGTAAGGATATTATAAAAGGACAGTAGGCTTAGCGAAAGATAGCATTGTGACGAGCAACTGGCGCTTGGCCCGCGGAGACCCCAGCGCCTAATCGATACTGTCTCTGCTACCTACCTATCTGAATGTTCCAAACGTTGCCGTGTTTCTTTGATACCAGATGAGATATAAAGAGGCTTTTAAGTATTACATGAAAACAGCGGTTTATCCCATATCTCTGTAGTCGTTATTATTAAATACGTATACTAACGAGCACGTTCTTTTAATAACTGGCAATAATTGTTGGTAGATATAAGTTTGAGATGCCTGCAAACGCTTGACATCTGGGTGAAGTTAAACATAAAAACGGGTAAACTTTAAAATGTCATCCGGACGCCAACACTTAAAAATGAGGACAATTGTGTACTAACGAGAGACTTGCGGTTCGTTTCCGTGCACCCAAGTGAGCAACGTTCTGTTGGAGATGTGGCGACTGTTATTAAAATTAGACCATTGTGTAATAAAACCATAGGTATTTAAACACATTATGTTACGAGTATGTTATACATAAATTACGTATTGTTTAAAATGATCTATGCATTATGCAAATGTGTGTATCTCACGTAATCTTTTTCATGTTTGTGTTAGGTTCATTAACATGATGGATATTCGAGGGGTGTGAACAAATTATTTTATTTGTTTAAATTAAAAATAAGAAAATACTGTCTTAAGAAACTTATTTTTTAGCAAGCGGTTGTTAAAAATACAAAATTAGTAAGCGAAGTTTTAGTGGCGGCCAACCCTCCCTCGCGATTTTGTAATGCAAGTCATGGGTGTAAATTTAAAGAAAGCCCCTCGATTTAAAACGAAATGTGTAACAATGGCGTTGCTCGGTTCTGCCAATTTCCGCCCCCCGAGTTTAGTTCGAGACAAGGAATAAAATTACCACTGATGTCTTTCATAAAGGGCGAATGTTTTAATGAAGCAAGATTTAGGAGTTGGTGTCTTCGGTGCGCGTCGTTATATCGTAGAAAATATTACTCGACGCCACAGCGCCACTTTTTATTGCTTCCCAGCCTAATTAGAACATAAACGTGAAGCCAAAGGACGTAAACTGAGCGTTCTCCGAGTTCGTACTAACAATTTTGACACGTTTCTTTATTATATTTTATAAACATGTCGTTGGCTGGCTAGAGTGACTACACTGGCTGGAGTGTTTAAATATTCTTTTACCCATATAATATTTTTGCTTATAATTTTTACGCATTCAATGAAATAACTAGACTAATGTGGTTTGATCGTATGAACAAAAATGTTAACAAAACGGGCCACTATTTGTTTTCTTGCATGTTTCAATAAAAACTGATCCTGATTTTTTTCTTGAATAATTGAGTGTTACATAGTAATAAATAAGCAGAGATACTACATATAATGTACGAGTAATATAGCCCAAATAAAGACATGAAATGACTTGGGTTGAAAAAAAAAATCAAAAAAAAATACATATTATGGGATTACTAAACGAAGAAACTGTACATAAATCTGGTATTATAAGAATAAGTAATACCTTAAATAATCCGTAGACCAGTATAAAATGTAACAGTTGTGAGAACAAATGATAAATCAGTATAGCACAGAATCTAACTTGGTTACTAAGCAAGTATTATAAGTAAGTATCAGCAGAGCTTGGTGCAAGCTTAATCGATACGTACAAACTTAGTAACATCCGTCGAATTGCTAATTCATGAAAAGTCGACTTCAGCAAGGCCTTTGAATAACTTCCACACATGTAACTTTGTAGATAATCATCAAATCAATACCGTCGTAGCAAATGTTTTCAATCGAATCGAATTGGAATCGAATTATCCTATCGATCGTCCTATCGATCTTTTACGTAACTATGTATTTATTCTCTGATTTTTTTTAAGTTACTTTTATAGACCTAAAAATCATCGCATGTGTTCCTGCCTATTTATGTAGGTATTATATTTTTAAGTTATGCACCTACCATTTGCTCTCGCCATCACCCGGGGTTGACTGGAAGAGAATGCCATTAGGCATTAAGTACGCCCTTGCATCCCTTCGCATAAGGTGCTACAAAAATATTAATAAGGAAATAAATAAATAAAAGTATCGAATTATTCACTGTTTCAATTACCTGGTGTACTACTTAATTTAAACATTACCGAGGCGATCCCTCAACTACTAAAATCGTTTCAATTTCCGAATCATCCGTAGAATACCAGGCCGCTTCATTCAACTTTACTTTTTGCGAGTCTTGGAAAGGAATTTTCCCAATCTCATTCCCCGATTGTTCAGAACGTTCATTGATCCTGTAGCCAGCGGATCAATGGATACATTTTCATTTAAGCTTCACCAGTTTCCCTGCACTATCATATAAAAACGTACTAAATTTGAATATAAAATTTATATTCGCTTAATTGGTCTATTATGAAAAATAACCTAATCATATCTCCTTATCAGCTCGCCTAAGTAAGTACATTATTAAATAATGGTGGCTAAATCCACCAATGGCTGGATATTGCCTTGCTTGAGGGGTTTTTGCCCATAATTTTTCTATACTGGGCAAAAAAGCGACAATGGTATTTAGCCATGCCTAGGTAGGCTGCTCAACACCGCGATTAAGTAGTTCCTTTAATAAAAATGTATTTATTGTATCGTCATGCCAGCTCCTGTACGGGATAGGCAGAGGAACAGCGAGAGCAAAAAAAAACCATACATATGCTATTTACTCTTGCAGTCCTGATGAGCAACTATCTTTCTTTGCCTTCTTCATTTAGTTATGTGCTTTCATGTAATATTTTAATATAATTTTGTTTATTATTATTGCTTCTTATCGTTATAAATTTTTTGTGATGACTTTTATTTATATAAATAAAATGTTTTTTTAAATCTTACGAGTTAGTTGCCAATAAGTCAAAAAAAATCAATAAAATGGGGCTCTGTCCTTATTCCGTGGTAGGGCGTATAACGTAACAGATAAATCGTGGGAGTGTGCTACACTCCACTGCCTACCCCTTCGGGAAAATGCAGACGTGACGTTATGTTATAAAATAAAAGCAATTTATGAACGGGAAAAAAAGGAACTAAATAAAATCTCACATAATTATATCAATTAACAAAAGATTTAAATGGGTGCAATATTAAGTACGAACTTATAAATATCAAAACGTAGAATATATTATGTAGTAGCTCGATACATTTTGCATTCATTTCCAAAGCTCTAATAATTTACAGACAACTCATATTATATTAAAGTTAATGTCGTATCTATTGTACCTTCTTTTAATATGAAATCATGTTCTAAATTGTATATTGGCAATAAACAAAACGAACTATGACAGTTGATTGAGCTCAATTTATTTTGGGCGTGGGAGTGGACTAGACTTGTAAATTGTTATTCATTTCCGCGCAATCAGCTGGCGATCGGATCTTGTCTTGTTTTATACGTAATCGATGTCACTGATTTGCATCGAACATTATAATGAGAGAGCTATAAATCCGCGCGCGATGTTCGAGCAATTCGAATAGGGCTCTCGAAATCATTGAACTCGCAACTTTTATTAATAACTCTCGTGGCACGCTGTTTGTTTTAGTTGCCGGAGGACTCGGTTAGGTAACGTTGAAGTTGATTCATGAATGAAAACGTGCCTTGTGCGTCGCTACTCGGGCCTAGCGCGAATACGCGTGCGCCCACTAGAATATATTTAGCGAATATAACTTTCTTGGAAATATATTACGCGACGGAAGCACTAATAAATAATTGCGGAATCAGTTTTCGTCCGATTTTCTCTCTAAGACGTGATTTACTGCGCGCAAATGTGCAAATTCTGATATTTTTAGTAGAAAGTCCGGAGCTTGCTTGTTTTGCACATTAATTTTCTTTTATATTACCTAAGGCTTAAAAAGTATCGTACCAAAATTATGACATACCTCACAAAATGTTATTTAACGTTTTATTTTAGAAATCTTTTCTTTCTGTCAACCTATTATTCCACTTTTCGAACACGGATCTCCTCTCAGAATGAAACGGTTTTAGGCTATATTTTAATAGACTATGAGCTAATGAAATATTTCATATAAGAATTTTTATTGTTTTCTTTCGGATTGTGTGCTATAGAAGTTCTATCTCATACTGTTGCAGAAATTACATCGGAATTAAATTTATAAGGCCATACAATACGATTGCCTCCGAGATACCTAATGTACACGGCTATTATCGTAGGATAATCTGTTGCAGTAGCTCGGCGTGGAATAAGTTCGGTGCGCGCCAATCCGCCTCGGGTATTATCTAGAGAAATGAATGGAAGCGATATAGAATAAGCGGCCAATTACTGGCCAGTCATAGACTGCGGGGAACCGCACGTAAATAATCGTGCTCACGCGCAGAAACCAGATAGTGATAAACAATTTTCCATTAGCCAGCGCCCTGAGGAGCGGGGCGGCGGCGCGCACTTCCAATTTCCATACCTAACGGAGCCCGTATGCGATAGCGATAACCTTTTATTACGAACTTGTCGTTTGAAGATATTATTATGGTAATGCCATAGGAATGCAAATTTAGCGAGGCAATAGATTTTACAAGAATAGCACGGGCTGAACGAAAGCGATTGGATTTAACGCGTAGGATTTGATTTAAAATGGTGAAATTATAATTCTAACTGAATTTAACGTGTTATATGTATAATGGCGAAGCTATTACAAGTTAGAGCGATGTTAGCAAATATTTACGGGCGTATTTTAAAGAAAACAACGGTTTTCTTGTGTTCTTATCTTGTTCGGCGAATAGCTAGTAAAATATGCTATTATTGAAATACATAGTGAAGAAAATACACAACATATTGTCAGTGAAAAATATTAAATCGATGGTGGTGCGAATCACAAGTTTTAAACTAAACGCTGGTATTGTTCGGTGGAATGGAAAAATGGTTTTGAGGTTCAGTGGAGTCGGGGTGGACCGCCGTATTTCACCCTGAGTTCAATATTATTTCGACAGTGGCACAAAGCGGCGGAAGGCCCGTGCGCGCCGCCGCGGGCGCCTCGCGAGTATCGCTCCACAATATTGTCCTGCCTCGGGTTACACTGTAAATATTTTTCGGCGGTTGGCTGATTGAAAAATTTTATCGCATTCCATCCCCGCTCCCCACTGGTAATGGATTGCCTTCACTCGATATGGGTATCTTGAAGATATCGAATTGATTCGTTATATTGCAGTCGAAAATGTCTATATGACAAATGATAAAAACATATGTATGACAATAACATGCCTCGTTCGATTTTTTCTTAAGTAAACGTTGTTTAGGTGAATATTCAAAATGTAACGTGATACGAAAACGAAAAGCTATTTCCTTGATCAAATAAAAATAATCCCAGTGTGTTTCAAGACGGGGAACGGAGAAAATGCACCGAAATTCCTACCCCAAATAAGTATAGCAATATCTCCGTGATTATGTTTGCCTTCGTGGGGCCATCCCTTATCGCTTCTATTTGCCTTATAAAAGTGACTAATGAGATTCCACATATAACGCATGCCTATAGATATTCTTTTTCTGGGGCCCGGGACTACAAGCTTTTATTTACATTCGTAGAAAATAAAAATCTTTTTTCACATAATTTAGACTTAAAAAATAGCAATCTTACGGAATAATTAAAATAAAAAGATACGGTGCTAAGTACGAACATAAATATAATTATTGTATACATTAGTAAGTATGTATTATATACCAGTAGATATGTTAAGTTCGTGTAGTACCTACCTTAAATGTTGTACAGAAAATGTCAGGGAGCAGTGACACTAATCGGGCGTTATATTATATATATAGTACATGATATTTCAAATTTGTATTGCCCCCTACGAATTACCGCCCCCTTTTCATTTATACTCATTTACATTTTTCGGCCATACTGAAGTCATGAGCCGTGAAATATATTGAAGCGGAGTTCCATGGGTTATATTTTATCTATTAAGCACGGTCGGTTTCGATTTTGGCATTATGGTGTGTCATTCGAACAACCAGCAATTTATTACATGTTAGAATTTTATAAATCACAACGTCAGGGCAGTTTTAATGGGCGATGTAGTTCGTGTGCGGTTGGTCTTGTAATGGTACATTTCCGTCCCCTCGTCCCACATACCAATGAACATATGCGAAATAAAAATATCAAAAACTTTGTGACACAAGTTACATATATTATTTTGATTATCTAGTTAGAGCGTAGATTATGTAATATTCGATTACACTATTATCCTAACATTACTAAGGACACTTAACGTAAAGGAACAAAGCGTTCGCTCGACTCATTTCACTGCGACCGATGGACTAATAAATATTTATTATACGTACGTATCTACAAACACGTAAACATTGTAGTGAGAGAGAGAAAACTAGCAAACAACGATCTCAATTCTTTGAAAATGGAAACAAAATCTTTTGCAGTTGGAAAAGTAAATACTGTAGCCGTTTGTTTAAAGTTGAGAGCGTTGCAGTAAAACTGAAGTTGCACCCAAGTGCCGTGTTCCGCTTGACCGACCTTAGTAAATGATAAGGGTATTGGGTCATTGGTTTTCCTCCACAAAACCGATTGAATTGCAAAGCTGCTTATATCAGGTAGTCGCGCGTTGAATATTTACAGGTCTAACGACTGTAACGTCCACTAATGACCAACGCTCTAACTGGCATTTAGCTATCGTGAGAAGCAGCCCTAGTTGTCACGGTAATGGGACTGCTAACAATCACAAAACTACTACGTAATTCCTTTCCTTTTAATTGGAGCACGTACTTATTGTACACCAACGTACATTCTACAATGTTTTATTTAAAGAATTTTCAAATTGTTTTCATGCCCTTATTTTAGTGTAATGTATACTACATATAAAGAATTATTATAGGGAATTTCACTTATGTACCTCAGTATAAACGTAACATGCAACTTTTAACTTCTTAAAATAATATTTACAACTACGGAAGCTAAAAATTTTAAGCATGCATTTTAGTTCTGCGATACATATTTATATTTTGTATATAAATTTCACCTGCCCACGTGAGCTTACGCTGTATTTTTGGCGCAGCGAGTGCTTGCTTGAGGTAGTTATAATTACATAATATTTCATAACTCAAGTTATTCTTAAGTGTATCAGGATGGCGTGGGTCGTTACATTTTTCAAACAGTTTTAGTGCATTAACCCGTCCAAATCAAAAAGGATTAATGCATCTTGAGTGTTCGGTGTGTTATTGGTGTCTCTAATTACGTTTATGGTTTGGATAGAGTTATGGTAATGTTCGGCAGACTTCGTAGAGACCGGGCACCGCCGCTGTCCTGTCATTGATACTTACGACTCTGAATTTAGGGTCTGTAGGGCGAGCCATTCGTTAGTCACGCCCGATGACGTGTACCTTGGACAAGACCAAAACTGTTATTAGAAAGATTTCGTCGGCAGCTTTTTGTTAGGTTCTTGTCTTAAAAGGTTTTTTGTTGTTCATAATTACGTCGTAGCCGTGGTGTGTTAGTTTTGTTATAAACAGTTCTCGTATATCTCTGTAATGTTAGTTTACTTATACATTCCTTATAATCTTTGTTTACGCATGGAAAGAATCGTCTGTCGTAAATTTAACCTAAAGACATTCCTCTGGTAACGTATGTGTCTTCCTTTAACTGCCCATTGCGGCAAAATGCATGAATTTCCGGACACAAACAAAGGCACTCGACACGCGAAGCATGCAGTACCGCGAACTCAAAGGGTAAAAAGAAAAGCCGTTTCGTGGTAAAAAGTGAGTTAGGGCGAGGCTTTGTTTGTGTATGGTCGGGGCTAAGTGTTTAGATAAGTGCTGCGGAGAGCGGTGCCTTGCTCGTTTGTTATCTCTCAGGGTGTATGGGGCTTGGACATATGGAGCCGTCCTGTGTGGTCCGCTTTTTGTGCTCTTACCCTTCATTTTACCGTGCATACTGTATCACATTAGCTTCTCAATAATATTTTTACATCTGTATCACGAACGTTATACAAAAATTATAATTATGCTATTTGAAGAGATAATATAGTAATGTCTTCATTTCATTCATTGTCAAAGACTCCCAATTGAAATATCAGAGAGAGGAACGGTTAACTTGTAACTTTTAAATTATTTAAAAAGGAAGAAAATAAATTTAGGCGACGATACGTGTACATTACATATCACCGCGGTCATGCCAGCCGCCTATTCATTACAGTTATTTATAGGTAGCACTGTCAAAGCAAGGTTTGTATTTATTCGTACGGTGACGGTTTGTTTATTTTTAAAACGGGTTAGGTTAAAATACGGTGCGCCGATAAGCGTCCGGTGATCCGGCACGCCACCGAAATATCCTTGCGCCGGCGCTGATTCCGCCGATACTGTCTATGTCACTGTCACTAATCCACTACATGTCTTGACGCGATGTACGTCTCTGACTATAATTAGAGCTAAATTATTGTCTTGTCAGGAATGCGTTCAACGAACTCTTTAACTTTGTTTACTGGAGATCATTCAAAATTTAATTAGAATTGATGTAAATATTTTGTCGGGGAACCGACTAATGAAATTTATCTTGAACAATAACGCTTCTTCCTTTTACAATTGCAAAATAATGCATACATATATACCGAACAAATCTACCGGGCGGAACAAAATCCGAGACTTCGGCAGTGCACGAAGACGACGAACGCAATCAATATTGAAGAGAAACAATAGGCATCTCTTATTCAAAACGGAAACTATTACAGTCTCGTCATTGTATTCAGGCCTCACCTCGACGAGTAAATTATTCAAAAGAAGAGTGGTTTGTTTACAAAATCTAACGAGATAAGTATTGAAAATAGTAGGGGACGATTGACTATGATATTTGTTGGTGTGTATGACGACAATAGTTCAGTCCTCGGTATGTCGTTGTGTATTCGAATGATGTACTTCTTCGTGACAGTAAAATTATGTTGGATTATCCTCGATCACTCTTTGTTCTAAATATTGCGTCACACGTCGTCAAGATCATTGATGGGTATTACTTCAACCATAAACAGAAAGCCATAGATTAAAGATAATTATACATTTTGACTGTGACATGTTAGATTTATTATAAATGTTACATTGTTAATTATTTTTTTAAATAATGAGAACAATAAAACCTACAGTGTAAAATAAGTGTAGACGTGCATCTTAATGTATTCAAGAATGTAGAGACAAATAGAGTTTGCATAAAAAACACATTAATCTTTATTGTAGAGAATTAGCTGCTTAGCAGATCAGTTACATGTGCCTACGTTAGTGCTGCATAGCTTCTAGTTAAATTAATCGTAACATCAAAGCGCAGTCCATCCAGACAAGACATTTCTAGCGAGTTGAAATAACAGTTGAAATAATTTATGATTTTTGCTACTTATGAATATTTTGTTGACCAAAAATTGGAATTTAAAATAGCCGGCGTTTTACTTGATTTCTTATTCATCATTGCATTAAGAAAAATAATAATGTTTTAATGAGTTTTATTTAACCTACTCTGTTAAACGACTGAATTATACTAACTTTTGTTTCCTCCTTCCAATGTTGCCAGTTAACGTAGTAGATAAATTTAACTCCAAAGTAATCAGTAATGGTAATATTTAATTGTTACTTACTATTTGACTCAATTATAATCATCTTGCAATGACTATTGAATGTCTACACGATATCTTTTTTATATAAGCAAAAGATTAGGAGTAGCAAAGCGAACAGTTAACAATAGTGACGTCAGCGCGTAATTGGTACGTTTGAAGAGCCCAATTACGGATGAAGGAGCAAGATTCAGTTTAATGAAATGATTGTGTCGATATTATACATTAAAGTCGAAAGCAGATAATTGAATTTCCTGCAGCGGGCAACGATGGGTTTGAAGTGAGCGCAGCCAGCGAGCGGCGAGCCCCTTTCAGGTTGCGAGTACACCGCGCCGGTTTGATCGACCGTTTCCTTTAATTATTCGTCCTATTAATAAGACTGCACGCGACTTCATAACACTCCTCGCTCAACCAACGTACTTCAAAATAATGGATCTATTAAAGGGTTCCACTGATCTAATGTTTGGAGATTAGGTACTCGCACGCAAGATTAGTGCTTTAATGTTGTCAAATGTATTTTATGTAATTTATCACCGCTGTTATATTTAAACAGAGTAATTTATGTACATTCTAATATATTACTTTTGTCATTGAAAAATAAAACTTTTTATTTATAGTTATAGTTATAATTCCTTAGGACAACTAATATCGATATCGAGATAAACAAATCCGGTACAATTTCTAACATTTAGTGCTATGATATCCGTTATTAATTATAAACAGTACGAAGCTGAAACTATGTTTGCAAATCGCATTGATGGGGTGATATACATAGAATAATATCACCCTAAAACTAATTTAATGAAAGATGGGTTGATGCTAAAACTAGTTCGTTTGGCGAATATTTGTGTTTCCAGCGATTCCCAAAACGCTATTAGCCAAGTTCGGGGTTTGTATTTGACTTTGATGTGTGAACTGTGTTTGCCGTCCGGGCGAGTATGGAAATCATTTCTTGCTTGGACAACCTTCCATACTCCGTCTGCCCAAATATTTGTTGCTACTGGAAACCGCTTTTAGCGTTGGCCTTGCTTGTACAACTGTATATTTCACTCATGCATATTATACCTAAAGTAAATATATTGGACACCTTAAAAATGTTAAAAATTGTCTAACATCGGAACATGAAATAGAAAAGATAGAAGGACATAATGTGTGGTGTGTCTTCAGTTTTTTATACCATAGACCTAACGCCATAGACATAAACGCTACCACCATAGATAGATACAATTTACTGAGTAGTCTCTGGGTAAGAGCATGCTCTACGATACATTATCAAAATATCTGTATATTTATCAAACATGTGCGTTTGTTACGCAAACGCAACCTTTTTTAGAATATAAATTGATATTTTATAGGTGCATTATCATATGTATCTCCATATTTAAACAAGACCCTTCAAATATAAACGGTTCGTGCGTGTGTTTATACATATACCTATAGTTAGATGATGTACCGTCATGACTGGCGGGACTGTCAAAAATCATATAATATTTAAACAGGGACATAATTTAATCAGATCTATGTAATTTAAGCAAATAGCTAAGGTAGAGTTATTTCAGTTTAACTAACTCAATTTGTGTCTATGACTTCATATAAACTTTCTTAACTTGTATGTATAACACATTTCATACATCAATTTACATGTGTTTAATAAATAATTTTTCTTTTGGAGATGTATAAATATTTAAGTACCTAAGCGGTTTTTTGCTGAAGAAAGAAACACTATCGTCGGGTTTTTGTTTGAATGTTAAAGTGCACATGAATTGTAAGGAGGGGAGCTCCGATGTTATCTGTTCATTGTTGTGTGTATTAACCGTCACACTTGCGCACACACACGCGAGCATCTCAGGGTTGCCAGTGGCTGCCCTCAATACGTACATAACATCTTATACTTAGTAATATCTTCTTTATGCAAATATTTCTGAAATTAATAATGTTATTGAACAGAATATAATCTATAAAAAAATTATGTGTAGTTTCTGAAACAGTTTCACACGAATACTAAAAATATAACACATTCACAATACTATAGCATAAAAAATGAGAAAGAATATAAAATATAACTATAATGAGATATACTCGTAAAAACGAGGTACCTACTATATAGTATTTTGGCGCGACGCATGTAGGATCACGAAGGTCAGAGATGTTAGCACTGATGTATTAAACTCGGATGGCAGCCCTACAATTGCATTCTAGTCTTGTTAACACATTGTAGAGGAAATTACATTCTTTACACGGGGAATATGGTGCCCAGCGCT
Organism: Microceris scylla; assembly: GCA_018245595.1. NCBI lineage: Eukaryota > Metazoa > Arthropoda > Insecta > Lepidoptera > Hesperiidae > Microceris > Microceris scylla. The sequence continues at coordinate 16,177 of DWDT01000104.1, forward strand.
ATTTCCGTTATCGATCATCGCTCTAACCTGTCAAATTGCTGTCATTACATGAGTCGTAAATAAATTACCGAGTTACTTGACCTCATCTCATTATTGAGGATGCTAAAAATTGAGTAACATATCAATGCGTGTTACTTCTAACAAGGGAAGGGCAGCGACGGAATGAGTTGTTCGATCTATTAGACAGACTAAAGCAAGCTGTGGATATTAGTAAAAATATCAGTTGTATTTTAAATCTGATTACATAGCTAATGTGCGAAGTATTCTTTAAAATTTCTTTATATTTGTCTTCTGATTTATTGTAATATCATTTCTGTCGTTCGCTTTCCACTTTAAACAGTATCGGAGAAATGTGCAACAGAAAAATTTTGGCATATTATAAACTAAGAGTTTCGTAAGAAATTACTTCAGCTTACTAAAAAAATATGACGTCTTAAAATTGATTTATCGGCTATTTTTAGGTCAAGTTGTTGTAAATAAATATACCTACACCTTCTTTTAAATTTGACCTGTATCCATACATCTCCTCGTCAGTGTCATCGATCGTGTCAAACATTTTTTTACTTGGATCTAAAAAGACAAAGATAAAAGATAACCTAATAAAGTGAGGCCGCAATGAAGAGTTTTATCAAACTTTTGATTTTCTGAAACTTCATACTGAAAGATATTTAAACATCTGAAGTCAAAATAAATTTTTCAAGAAACTTGCCCGTGACTAAAGAATTTTATGAATAAGAAATAAGTTGATATACAGACATGAATAAGAAATATATAGATTGAAATTCTCCACTTAGGGTAGAATTCGACGCAAATAAATATATAATGATGCAGAATACTGTTTCTGTAGTCAGTAATAGTCTCATTTTTGACGATAAATCTTTTACATCTATTTTATTATTGTATCATCACGTCATGTCCGTTACAAGGTAGATACTGTGTGGCAATTATCTTCGGCTTTAAAAAACTAAAGAAACATGCACGCCGGCTTAGTAGAATACTGCCTCTCCCGTCAGTTTCTGTCTGATCTATTTGATGAAGCTAGACAAATCCTAGTCTATCCCGGCACATGTGTTCCTCAACATTTGCCCTGAATATCTATCTAATATATAGCGTCTTCCTTACACATTGTGGAATGATAACCATATTATTTCAGATTTATCCTCTAAATAAAATGGGCTTGAGTTTGAGCTTGAGCTTGACGCAATTTGTCATAAGTGCATTTTTTCTTACCAGATTTCGTGTCACGTATGAAAATATAACTTGTTTAGGAATGTATAAGACTGCAGATCCCTGACTTTCTTATCTTATAAATGTACTTTCTCGCACACATTTACATGATACAGTCGTTATCTTTGCTTGTATCCGAGGTTAATTTATATTTGTATGTAAGTTGAAGGCATTTTAACGCTTGAATTATTCATAATAACAATAACAAAGGAGTTATCTACGCTCTTATAGATAAAGTTTCGACTGTAACACCCCGCGGCGCAAAAGTTTTAAAAATAATAATGTACATCAGACTATGTCCAGGAAGCGGGAAGCAAAATTAACATCGCGCTTAATAAAGTAAGGTGGAGTTGGAGATTTGTATGGCTTCCCATGTTGTATTTCTGTACTCGTGCGATTTATGAACTATGTTTTCTGGCTTCAGGCACTTTATTATTACTTTCGAGAGAGGCTTCCAACGAAAGGGGCGGTGGAACGTTGGGGTTACGAAGGTAAACAAGTGCTGTGGGTTTATTCAACTAGCTAGTCAATCGAATGAATGTTTTCCTCATTTTAGTCGGATTCTTTTTTATATGGTTTCCGAACCATATTGTTGGTCCGCAGCTATTTCAAGTTAAATAGAATGCCTACTTGTGTCTAGTGTCCAGCCTGCGTGCGTAATATGTACGAGGTCAGCGCATTGCGGCTGAACATTCTGTAGCCGTCCACCGGCATCTGTTGTCAATTTGTCATACATGTAAACTCATTTCAAATATTATCCGATGTAAATATATACCTTGTATCTAATAGAGACGACGCGCACATAGCCAAAGAAGTCTCAATGTGCTTGACTAATTCCATGCTTGTCGCCGAGACTAATACTCGTATTATATAAGTTTAGAACGTTGTTGCAATGTTTGATTATAGTTCGGAGCGATCATTTGTGTTTCTTGTGCTCGGTTGAATACAGTCGGCTTTATCAAAAGCTCTATAATTTATTGGCGCGGACAGATTAATTTTATCTGTTTCATCTCGCCGCCATTCAATGTACGTTCTAATCTTATTTGTAGGGCGATTTATTGCATATTTATTGAATGGATTATACATTTTTCATTCTCATTAAGTTTTTAGATATAGTTAAATGGATTGATTGAAGCACCTACTACATTTATATTCGTTTACAATATTAACGAATAGCGTTGTTTAAAAGTAATTAAACTGGCGTTATTTGATAAAACATAAAGAATAGAAGCATTAGCGTTAAAAATAGTCATTGTCAAATGGTACTAAATCGGTGTGATATTTATTAACTTACCTAGGATCTACGAAGGGTTCCGCGTAGATGTTCCTGAGGGGCTGGCGGCGCGGAAGGGGCGGCGGCACCGGGCTGAAGCCCTCCATCATTTCTTCCCGCTCGCTGTACTTCAGCGACTTCATCGTCATCTCGACCACTAACAAAACCTCAGTTCACTGCACAGTTATATTTCAATCTTGGTACCCAACATTGCACTATAATCTCCTTTATCACTCACATCGCTACTACTGTTATTTTAACGTTCATATTACGAGTTCACTTAAATTTTAAATGTCTCTTTCGGTACACATGGTTGGTTTAACTCTCGCTTTGTTTAATAATTCTGAAATGAGTAGCTCTTATAAGTACGATCGAACGGCACGTATCGTGTGCGTATTAATACTCGAGTACGCAGCCTGCCCCCGTGGGTGAGCGCGGCCGACTGTCGGGCTACGGGTAGTCGGGGCTCCGGGCCTGCCGGCGTCCCGCGACCCTCGCCCAGCTTTTGTAGTTTTTGTTCCGAAGACGAGGTACCATAAAAGCTCGCCGAGTTATTAGATGATCGAACAAAAAATACGGCCCATACGAAAGACGGCATATTGTTAGTAATAGAGTTTACGCAACCGAACGAAAGCGCGATCCGCTCCACCCGTGTTCGGCATGACGTGGTGCGGTTAAGTTTATTTCAAAGAATATCCTTTGTATGAAGTGTGAACAAAACATATTTCTATAAAAAGGTGTTTAAGAGCTTTAAATATTTCCGAAAATTGTGTATCGTTTTGAGATTTACGTAGATTATAAATTGATACAAACGCACTATGTAGATTTAAAATTTATTTTGAATAAGTTTGATGTCAATGAAATTATGTAACACATATATCACGCCCCGGTGTCTCCCTCGCTGCTGGAGAGCTGGCTGGTTGCTCCCAGCGCTTTGCATGTCAAACAATTGCCCTTACACACATTGTTCACGACAAATACGACAGGCGTGCAGCCGTTACCCTTTTACACTCTCAAATGTTTGTTCACGAGAGAGAAACTCGTTACCCATATACAAATTTTATTTACGCTTCCAAAATTGTATTACTCGTCCGTGATTTATTGAATGTTTGTTAATTTAACGGCATCCACTCTGCGACCGATAAAAATTCTCACATAAGAATACGCTGATTCCGCGAAAGCGTACTCCAATAAAAAGGGTTGCGGTAAAATTATGTAAAAACCTGTCCTATGGGCCCGAATTATCCCGCAAGGATAAGGAATAAGAATATAAAAGAGGCTTAGAGTTCCCCATACAGATTTCGAAGAAGCAACGAACATAAGATTTACATACACATGCGGGTAAACATGGTCGGTGCCGAAGTGTCTCACAGTACCTGTATAATAAATTGATTTAAGCGCCTCCTGACAGGCTTAAGTATGTTTTGACAAACATTAGAGAACCCGAAGCTCTGGTGACAAAACTTAGTTTTATGTATCCGAACCGACTGTCGACGAGTTATGAAGAGAGCAAATCGCGCCAAAGTTTATTTTGTGCAATTCTGTCAAAAAAAAAACCGATTCATCTCGATACCTACGCTTTAATGTTTTTGATGTATGTACTTTTAAAAAGCAACTCATTGAAAGTAATATTAGATCGGCTTCCATATTTATCACCATGCGGTTCTGGGAACGAATTAAAGTACTCACTAATAATTAAGGTTGATATATTGCAAATTCAGAGATAGGTACAGCTATACAAGAAATGAAATTAATCTTTCCAAGGATTACAAATTTATCTACAGAAATTACCTTATTTAGTACGTCATATAAACTTCTCGCTAAGAAATATTTATTGCGAAAGGTTGAAGAGGTACAAATTGAAGGATTTAGAATTATTAAATTAAATTACCGCCAACCGGTTGTAATGCTGTATTAAAGTGATAAATGGGCAGTCGTTTAGTACATTTATTGGGATATATATCATAAGCTGTATTTGCCGATCAATATGCAACTCAATATTCTTTCTAATATTCTTCTATTAGACAAAAAAACCGCCATTGTGGAAAGATGAATTACTTTAAAGATATATGAAAAAAATATTTACGTAAGCAAGCTTACTAAACTTAAGTTTTGTTCCATCTTTCTATCATTACTTTTCAATAGTGACTTACAAACAATACCAAATTATGACTGATGGTAGTTATTTAGTACACCAATTGGGGATAATATCTAACATCTAAAAAACACGAACAGTACTTTATACCGGTAAACCATGGTGTACATCAGTCGATACCGAGGCGATGTGTACAGTTAGTGTGGAGCAATAGTTACTTGCGCGTATAAGGTAACTAGGAAGCGGCCGGATGCTTGTTCAGCGTTCAACGCTTTCCCATGGCACAGACTGATGCATTCTGACCGAGCTTCATATGTGAGCATCCTTGTTCTTGTACTTGAACTTGTTACGTACTATTTGTAATATGTGCCTTACGCTTTGAGCACGTGGGAGTCGACAGCTTTCTGATTTATAAGAAAAGGACATGTTTGTTACTTATTTTTTTTATGCTCGTCTTTATATTTAGTTTTAATAATATTGCATGAATTGTATTATTATTACATCGCCATTAGGTATCTTATGAAGTAGGTAGAGAGTATGGAGTGACGAATATCTGTGTTCTTAGCGACTTGACGTGCTTCTTCTATGGACATTGGTCGCTCTCTTTTAATACTAATGCTGCTGTCGATAATGTTATTCCCTGTTTTTAAATAAGAATAATTGAGTTTATTCTACAGCAAACAAAAAAAAATATGAAGGTGTTACTTTTTATCCTCATTATTAAAGGGATTGAAGTTGATATCAAAATGAATATTTCGAATTAACTACCATAGTTTCAAAATATGAACTGTGCAAAATAACAGTACGATAATATCGGTGATTGTACTTTGATTTGTAGTAATAAGGAGTGTATAAAGGTTATCATGCTAAAATAGTCAAAGACGTTACTGAACAGTTCATATATCATGTACCGGTTTTATTATCAAAATAGCAAAACTTTTATACCCTTGGTGTAAAATTCAAAATATGAATATTAAAGTCAGTCTGTTTTTACTAATGTCCTTTTGTATTTTCCTAAGGACGGGTATTATGTTTCTTATGAATCCTATGGTTCATAACTAAAGAAAAGCAAAACCAAGTGGAATTAAAATACTCGTCGGCACTTTTACACTAACATTAAAGCGTCTTTGTTTAAACGTAATTAATCTTTTCTGACCTAATTAAATTTCGGTATCCGTCGGCCGGCTGCGCCAGAAAAAAGGAACTGAACTATTTTAATTACCGTACAAGTTTAGAGTTCCATCACAAAAAATGTCAATGATCGGTTCACACTTGACATGTGCACTCTCTTTTCTATAATTAGAACTTTGTCAAGAATTCATACTCTTTCTCTCAACTGAAAATAGACACTACTCCTGTGCAGTAACAAGCCCGCATTGTAAGTTTGTCCGAAGTAAAACAGAAAATCCGTAATAATTTATACCAGACCTAAACGAAAAATAATTTTTAACATTTCAGTATAACATTTTAAGACCAAAAATTTTAGCTAAGTCACAAATTTCATTAAGTTAATGAAAAACTAATATTGTGTTCGAAAACAGATTTTAATCAACGGTTGGAGTTTTAGCGAACCATCGACTAATGCAGTATAAGGGATAAAATTATTCTATTATATATTTGTTAGTTCGTTCCTACTGGTAAGTGGAGTTGAAGCTAGATTACTTCGATGGTGCGAGTGTCTTCGTTAAAGCTACACGTGTGTGTTCGAGTGTATGTGAAGCACGTTTCATAAAATAAAAGACGATATTGATTCGTGACGAGCTGAGAGCGGGTTGTGGGAAACGATTCTGGTCTGTTTAATAGACGCCCCCGGGACACAGGCGTATAGCGCGTTAGCAGCAACGAGTATTTCGAACGAAGGCATTGAAAAATTAAGTAGATGAAATACAATTTAATTGGGAAGCCTTTGTTCGGTTTTGGAAGTCTTTTACATAATTGAACCGCGCCGCCGATTCTACGAGTTGTGTGCAAAATACCAATCATTATTTATAAAGGCCGGAAGACTTTTAATTAAAAGGAAAATGGAAACCGTCGATGCAGTACATATTAGTCGAACAGAACTGGGACATTTTTTTGTTGGTACAATTAAAACGGACTAGTATATTAGTGCGGAACGGAGAATTAACGAGTAAAGGAGAGTACATGGAGCACTTTATTCCTAGTTTAGCGGCGGTCGGAGGCTGCGGCCGCAGGACACGGCCACATTCTCGACGGCTAATTACACACGCTCGTCCCGTTCCGAAGCTTCCACTATAACATTTCATGCCTCATTTCGTAGTGTTATTTGCTGCATGTTATTAACGTGGGAGTCTCGTTTTGGCACAGACTGGGGCCCATTATATGTGTATTATAATATATCAAGCATGTGTGTAGGTGGATGGCAATATATAGCCCTGTTTGTTGTCAATACTGGTGTCAGGCAGGTCTGCAAGTTGTCAGACTGTTTATCAAATATCTAGATAAATGCTTCTAAAGATTTCAAGAAACAAATGCGTTAATACGTATGGATAACTTATGGAGTTTTAATCGTCTAAACATCAAACTGCACACTGGTTGCAATAGTGAAAAATGATTGTATGAAAACAGATTTGCCACTGATTGTGACAAAATGAAAGTATTTGTATTTGAAAGAGATGAGTCGAGAACTACAGGAGCCGTAGTGGTTTATACTATAAGGCTGGATGAAGTGGATGGAATTGTATCTTAGATATTGTTTCAGCAGAGATGGCAAGTACAATACTGACATGGAGAGAAGTGTGCAGAAAATAGAGTCATTGCAGTGTTGAGTAAACTCTGTGGTCTCTGCTCACCCCATAAGGGACCTGGTATAATATAATAATCTTATTACTGTATATATATTCATATACTGATTGTTTTCAAATATTCTAATACAAATTTACCTAATGAAAAAAGTTTTATTCAATTTAAACGTCGATAACATCGCAAACAAGGAAATTGCTCGAATATCGTGCTGCTATTTGTTGGAAACATTTGCACGTTCCATATAAATATAATTACTTTAGAGTGAATCGAAATATCTCTAAAAGGTAGTATAAATAGTTCGTTTTATTTATAAATGGCAAGCAATTAGGAAATTGAATGTGCCAATAATGTTATTTTCAGCAGATCAATATTTAGTTCAATAGTCTCATATATGTATACATACATATGTATGTATCTCGCAATCGGTACTGATACTTTATCATATAACTCATTTCATATTTATTTACACACACGCACGACAAAATATAGTCTTGTTGTGTTTTTTTGTCGACTACTTAAAATCATTTTGACAGTCAACAAGGGAAGTGAATTCCATTGATAAAATATTTCTTGTTAGAATAAATTTTTTTTCGGAACGCCTCTTAATTTGCAAATAAATTGGGTGTCGGAGAAAATTATTTAGTTCTAAATGTACCTTTGATGATTTTCTTAAGATCAGATCAAAGTGCTCCGGAACTATATTAGTGGCGGCAGAAGCGGACGTGCTTGTTTTGAGAGGGGCCGGCATCGGCGCGCTCCGGTTCCTCATTCGAAACAAATGTTTTCGCGAGATCCGCCAAAAGTTTTTAAAATGCCAAGTGCCTTTTCGCCCTTTGTTCCTCTGTTCGCAATGCTTTTGTGTGGATTACACAATTCATTTCGCTGTTGATTATATTATCATTGTAGCGATAATTCGCATTTCACAATGCGGCGTAGCCTCTTAAAGAATATAATGTCGTACCACAACACGAAGCCTATAAAAATTTAATACTTTCCACACTCACAAAAGTGTTATCCGAAAGCGATAAATCAGGAATAGAAAATGGGTTACAAATATTTACTGGAAGACAATAAATAATAGTGTCACGTCAGAATCAATGTAAGCGGGCGTCGCGTCATTAATGATTATAATGGTTCGGGAATTGTTTCTAGTGCGTAATGGCGGGAAGGTAGGGGCGGGCCCGGAAATTGTGCTCTTGTCGGGCCAACGCCGCATTAGCCGACGACGTTAAGCGACGTTCGCAAACAATGTGTGCGTGTCGTTTCATTTGTGACACGTGAAAATACCTTCGGAATTATACAACTACCTCTCTTGTACCGCGCTAATTGACTTAAAATGGTTCATGTTGGAATATGACATTCAAGGAGACCAGAACACCGTCACCGTTTAGCTATTTTCGCGAATCGTGACTTAACAAGAAAGGAATAATAAATTATATTTTGTTGTAGTTTCAACACATCTGTGTAGAACATTATTACCATAATTGGTGTTTGAAGGTTATAGAAAATAGAAATATAAATACTTTATTTCTTTTCAGTTTAGGTTAATTACAATATAAGTGTCCAGAGCATCCTTTTAAGCAAAATATGCCTGTGTTAGGAGGCAGAAGAGCAGAGGCTCTTCCGCGGGGTTTACATTATAATATATAGATAGATCAAGATACATAATCATTACAATTTACCAGTATTTCACAAGTACATAATATTAAATTGTCTGTGTACGTACATTTTTATGCGAATTTGTATATGTAATGATTGTTTGTGCATGAGTGTGTGTGTATGTGAGTGTGTGTGTGGTTGACAAATGGTTGCTAGTTACGTAATTGTTAAACATTAACTGGGCCTAATTCTGTGCCCATCAGCGATGGAGAAAGCCAGAAAATTACGCCGACCCAACCAATCATTTTTGAGTTTTGGTTCAACTTGGATTATTTCTTTGTATCTAAAATATATAGTTACAGCTTTATCAAAGTAACAGTTTGTACATACAAATGGAATCAGTGGCTCAAATACTAGATATTATTTTATATAGGCCGTATAGCCGATTTTATGATAAGTATCTGGCGATATGACGGAAAATCCCTTCATATTATGTTCATGTGCCATACATTACCGTATCCATCAAACTGCCTTTGCAATTTTTACTACTTTAAGTACTTACAATAAATATTGGAAACACTTGGATTTACGGTATAGATTATAGTAATGCCACATTATACTGTAATATAATCTCAGTATGTTAACCAGACGTTAGCTATGGATTGGTATCCGATTATTAAAGGTTTAGTTATTAAAAACAATGTTATCGTTGTTAAAAACAGGTTACAGTTTATTCCTTTTTATTTTATATTAATGTTGAATTTTACATTTTTTCGTATTTGCCCACCCAAGGTTATTTTATCAAGATAAACTTATTACGTCCATTTGGGTACTGTCAACGAGGATGAGATTTAAATGGTTAATCAGCTAAATTTGTACATTTTTTGGTACATATTTTATTTGTGTAAAGCGATAACTAAAGTTGAGCTTCTCCTTAAAATACCTAAAACCACTACAATATTGTGTATTAAAAAGAGCCATTTTTTTATTTATCCATTTCTTACTGATGTGGATATTTCGTACGTACTTATAAGTATTTTATTCGTACCACTGTCATTAAACATTGTAATTTGTAAGATTAGTCTAGCTATAGTAAAATAGAAAATTGACAACGTTATAAACATCGGTATCCAAAGTCGCTTGAGACATTTCGAAAGCTCCACCGCTGTTTGAGTATTTTTAACCTAGACATATACTTATACGTAGGTACCTGTGCATTCATCATGTTTTTAGCGTGTGAACGCGACCGGATGGGTGAGCAATCTTCATCATGTGTCACGGTAACAGACTTAGCCGGGCCATTAACGATCGACGAATTTTCCAGCAATTTAGTCTGAGTACATAATTGCGAGAACAAGTCGAACCTAATTGATGGCGAGGTCCGAGTTCAAGATGCCGTTAATGTATCGCACGGACGAGGTTTCTGGTTTATGGACCCGCAACAGAATCAGCATGATTAAACTTTATTTACGATAATTAGAAGCTATAGATTACCCTGTGTCCACTTTATTGTAATTAGCTACGGCCACTTGGACGATCTTTAAGTACAATTAGACTTTTGGTCTGAGTTTTTAAGTCGCATTACCACGTGTGCTTACGCATAGTAAGTAAGCATATTCATTATCATAATTAGAGAGCGTAGAACGTCCTCCAGCTAGGTGGAATGACGATATACGCAAAGTGGCTGGCAGTGGTTGGATGCGAAGAGCTGAAGATCAAGCTCAGTGGCGTGCATTGGAGAGACCAGCAGTGGACGGGAGTATATATGACGATGATGATACATTTTCTGAAGAATTGCATATACGCGCACAAATATGTATCCGAAAATCCACAAATATTCATTTATTTTATTATACAATGTCTCCTTTTATCTATTTAGATCTTGCGCCTAAAGTCGACAGTGAATGAAAAAAAATTCTTTATTGTTTCACACAATCTGAAATTGTTAATGTTTATTTGGTATTATTTAATTGCATTGCTGTATATTCGAATTGTAATTATTACTTAAATATCTGATTGTTTATGACAAATATAATTAATGTAATAAATGTGGAATCTAATTATTTGAACCAATTCTAATAAACGGTAATTTTAAAAAGTAATTATTATACTTTATTTTTAAACTTAAATTTAACTAATCAATCAACTGTGTTCTAAATCGGTTTTGGTATCGTGTTAATAATATAAAAGGGAACGACATCTGTTTAATAAAATCTAAGGAGATATATTTTCGATGAATACATGATAAGAATAACTTCTATAAAGATATGATACGATTCTGTAAAACGATACAGTGAATAGGGCTAACAAATGAGAAATATTAACGGAATCAGAGCTACAGTGTTTGGTAAAACACCATAAAATACGACTTTATATGTAAAGAAGGTTTCACTCCAGAAATGTACATTTATAGCCTTAGTATTTGATAAGCTACAACTTATTTATTAGTACTCTTTTTCTCCACTGTTCCTTATTACATTATTTACTGTATTTGTATATGAAAAATGCAAATCGTAAAGTACAATAGGGAAACATTTTTAACAACACTGAACGCGTAATTGATTCAACGATTTCATCTGATAATACATGAATTGTAAGTTTCATTGCATTAGTTTGTTAAAAAGCCGCATAATGTTGTATCCAGTTATACTCGTAGGTACTATAAACTGTCTGGATACTATTTATTTACTAGAGATATTGTGTCATCGTATCAAAAACTCACAACATTTCATGCTATCGTAGTCCGCGAGCCACTGCGTTCTCGACTGGTCATCGTGTTCGAATCGTCTTATTACCAAAACACCGCAGGAAAACAATAAACACCGAAAACAATTTAAAAACAAATTAAAGTCGGACACACGATTACGGGTGTATTGCGCCGTTTTAGAGGATATTGGTGGATGTCACGCTATCGGGGTCGTGGCTACCTGCCAGTGAGAGTATCGGGTAGGAGCCCGCGGGCGCCAGAGACGGGTCGCGCGGCGCCCACTGGTCGTAAGGGCGGAGGTCGAGCGAGGTTGCGAATGCTGACGGTAACGGTCAGTGACCGAGGAGCAGGTCGCGTACTGAGCACCGAGTGTCCGTGGCGGTCCTGTGTTGTGCCGAGTGCACGCGGCGACGGAACACGCGCGGCCCGAGCGCCCTCCGCACGCGATTTGACGCCCTCCGCGCGACGCCGCTGCGCGCGCACTCTACGCGACGGGATAATGCCGCCCTATCCTATGTCGAGCTATCGAGTTATCCGCCGCGGGTGGCTATCGCGATTAACCCTTTCAGTTTCTTCACTAGACACGGGGAAGCTTATGTTCATTATGAATGCGGTGTTTTCTATTCTTAACCAAATGATGGGATTGAAATATGATCTCGATTTTCCAAGTATGACTTATAAAAAGATTGCGTGATATTTAATAGGAGCGTTTATAACGAGTTTCGGTAAATAGATTTTGTAGGGCGAATTGTTTGGTTATGTGTTCGTTTTTAAATAAAAAATTTAATCGACATAGGAC